>WOXC01000759.1:0-170691 GCA_011680675.1 Gymnobelideus leadbeateri
GCATATTTACTTACTCATTCATCCTTGATTCTTTTCCCCTTCCTTAGCAATCATTTAATTACCACTTTATCTCCATCTTTTGTCTAATACTTTTCTTGTCTCAGTCTTCACTCACCAAACTACCATCCTAGTTCAGAATCTTAGTTCATAACTTCTCACCTGGGTAACTAGTAGTTTTCTAACTGGTCTTCCTGATTCTAGGCTTTCCCCTTTAAAACCCATTTAATGTACAGTAGTTAAATTGATACATCCATAGCATAGGTATAACTTTGCCACTTCCTGCTCACTAAACTTTAGAAGAAAGGAAACAGGTATTAATTATCTACTATGTGTCAGGCACTATGATAAGTGGTTTACAATTATTATCTCATTTGATCCTCACAACAACTCTGGAAGCTAAGTACTATTATTATCCCCATTTTATAAAAGAAGGAATGAAGGTAAACAGTTAAGGGACATGCCCAAGGTTGCATAGCTAGCGTGCTATGGCACCACCTATCTCCCTCTGATGGCTCCCTTTAGAGACTGTTTGGCATATTATGTAGCTTATAATCAGGATCTAACTTATCTCTCCCGAGTTTTCTTCCATTGATCCTTGTTATGCATTCTATATTTCAGTTAAACTTGTTTGCTTGCTCTTTCCTGTGCAAATTCCATCTGTCTCTCTACCTTTGTAAAGATTGCCCCTGTCTCCATGTCTATATGTTCACCTGTGAGAGAAATTACTATTAATAACCAATGATTTGGGGAGATTCAGATTTAAAGTCTTGAGTTTTTAAAATGCAGTCTCTTGAAGGAGATTGCTAATAATGAGATTGGACTTTCTTGTTTAGACCTCACCTAGGAAGAGTAGCCATTGTGTTCTGCTCACGCTTGGGTGGGGCATAAATCCTTTGAATAGATTGCCCAAGACTTGAGGTTGTCTGGCTATATAGTCTCTCTGTCCAAGGATGACACAATGTCACTCTCAGCCCCTCACTGCAATATTCATTCTCTCATTAATTGTTACCCATTCAAGATTTATTGCCACTCTGGGAAACACGTACCCTCTATCATGATTGACTTTGGTCTAAGAAATGTTGAATATAGAAAATGGTGAACTTCAAAATGTGGAGTCTAATAAATCAATTCAATAAACCTTTATTATGCACCTATGACATACCAGGCACTATGTTAAGCATTGGTGTATAATTAATATAAAGAAAAAGAGAGAACATGAAAGATGTAGGGAAGCTAGTGGCAGTGTTGGGGGTTCAGGGATGGGGTATGGGGGAGTGGAAAAGAAGGCATTGGAATGAATTTGGCATTCTACCATCCAGCCCTCCACAGTGGGGAGAGTAGGCTGAGGAAGGTAGAGTCCATCAAGATCTGAATTAGCAGTGTGGTGGTGAGTTCAGAAGTAATAAGTTGATCTTGAGAAGGGTACCTTGGCCCATTGAGTTGAAACCAGGCAGAGTAGTAGATGCAAGGTGGAATCTCAAAGATATTGCCCTATTTCCCAAAGGTAATGATTCTCTTTCTTCCTCTTATTCAATTTTAGCCTATCCAAGATACACATATTAATGAACTAACTCAATGGACTGTATATTCAAATGAAATTCTCAATATGGGTGATATGCATTATTCATCTAATTGATTTTCATTGTATGGATTAGGACTCCAAACTACTTTAAGAGTCCATGAATAAATCTGCTTCAGAGGGATGTCATGAAGAAAAGTACATTATAATACTTAAACTGATTATCTTCATGTGAGTTGCTATTATTATTGTTATTATTAAAGATTATAGTGTCATACAAGCTAGCACAGTCCAGTAGCAATACCATTGATTCTGAGTCAGACGACTTAGGTTAAAATCCCAGTTTTCATGCTTATGATTGTGACCTTGGGCAATTCTTTAACCTCCTCGATGACCTCAGTTACTTAATCTCTAAGACGATGGAGTTGAAATGGATAGCCTCTGACATACCTTATAGCAGTAGACTTTAATTCTGTGACATTAAAGATCTATTGATCAGGCGGCTAGGTGGTGTAGTGAGTAGAGTGCTGGCCCTGGAGTCAGAAGGAGCTGAGTTTGGATCCGGCCTCAGACACTTAACACACACAAACAAAAACCTAGCCGTGTAACCTTGGGCAAGTTACTTAACCCCAATTGTCCTCCAAAAAGCAAAAAAAATATATTGGTCCAGGGGTCAGCAAACTAAGGCCTTGGGGCTAAATCTGGCCAATCATCTTTTTTTTTTTTCCATCCATAAACTAAGAATGATTTTTTTTTTTTTTTTGCTTTTTGGAGGGCAGTTGGGGTTAAGTGACTTGCCCAAAGTTACACAGCTTGTAAGTGTGTCAAGCATCTGAGGCTGGATTTGAACTCAGGTCCTCCTGACTCCAGGGCCTGTGCTCTATTTACTGTGCCACGTAGGCACCCCATGATTTTTTTTTTACATTTAAAAGTCTTACTGTATTTTAAAAAGTTAGCTGAGTTCAAATCCAGCCTCACACACTTGGTACACTTACTAGCTATGTGACATTGGGTAAGTCACTTAACCTAAATTGCCTTGTTTTTCCCCTTCAAAAAAAAATCGAAAACCATTTCTTAGCCTGTGGGCTGTACAAAAACAGGCAGCAAATGGATTTGGACCCTAGCATATCATTTGGCAATCCTTGATCTAGTCTAATGCTTTTTCTTTACATATGAGGAAACTAAGGTTGAGAAAGGTTAAGTTTGTTCAATGTCATACAGGTAGTACATAGGAGAGGCAGAATCAGACCAGACTTTCCTGCTCTCAATTTGGTGCCTTTTCCATTACATTCAAATTCATTTAAGTGTGTGGTGGGATGGGATTCAATAGTATACATTCAATGTCAAGCACAAGCAGTAGTATATGGCTCTATCTGGAGAATACTTCTTTTATTTCAACTTTTTTTATAGGACATCCTCCAGTGCATTAAGAAAGATTTTTTTGAGCATTTATGTCTGTTTTATTCCTGACTTGATTTTATTAAGCAGAGGATTATTAAATAAAATTATTTCCATGTTTGCCTTTATCGAGGAATCTTGAAAAATAGTATGATATGGAATACATCTTATTGAAATCGCATTTTTAAGGCTTTGTTTTACTCCACTGAGCTTTTTTTTTTTTTTTTGGTAATTAACAATTAAAAAAAGGATGTTATAAATCTATATCTCAAAGTTAGCTGTGAAAATGGCATTTATTGTAAGAATCATCTGCAAAAATCTGCCTGTCCTTTTCTCTCTTTTTAATCAAGAATTCCCTTTATAGGCATAGAGACCATTCTCATTAATATTTCAAAATTTCTAGGAAGTAGGCATTTTAACAAGTCTACTAGAAGAAAGAGAGACTTTGGGGAAAGGGAGATACTCCTTTTCTCTTCTTCCAGTCATAGTGTGCCTTTTAGGAGACACTATCATCCTTCCAGTTACCCAAGCTTACAATCCCAACGTCACCACAACGCCTCATTTACACTCACCCCACATAGCCAATCTATGACTAAATCATGGTGTTTCTACCTTAAAAACATCCCTGGTTTATATTGTCTTCTCTCTCCTCAAAAAATCACCACTGTCCAAAACTACTGCAATAACCTTCTAAAAATTTGCCATACTTCAGGGCTCTTTTCAAAAATCAAACCTATACCTTCACTTAGTTGATCAATAAATTTCTTAGAGTTGTTCTGTCCATGTTCCCCTCTTACTGAATAAAATCCAGTGTTTTCTATTCTTTTCAGGATCAAAAGAAAAGTCCTCCATCATGTAAAGCCTTTCATAACCTAGTCCCTTTCTTATCTTTCCAATATTTTTTCAATTTCTTCCACATACTATATAATTCAGCTACACTGCCATATTTGCTGTTTCTCTCATGTTACATTCCTTCTCCCATCTCTTTGTCTTTGTATTAGCTGCCTTTCACATTTGGAACTTCCTCCTTTGTCCTTTTCCTCCTTTGTCATTTAGTTTCCTTGGCTTCTTTCAAGACTCAGCTCAAATATCTCCCTAAACGGTCTTTTCTGGTTCCATTGTGTTTTTTGAGCTTACAATCCATCTACTCTCTACAGATCTTATATGTACCTAGTTATTTACAAGCTGTTAGCTTCATTAGAACATGAGATTCTTGAGGGGAGGAAATATTTTTCCCTTTCTTTGTATCCCAAGGGCTTGGCATATTGACTAACATAGGAGGAGGATTTGGCTTAAAGAGCATAGCTTCTTTCTTAATTAATGAACCCTATGACCCATCACTGGAATTCTCCTCTAGGTGAGCAAAATTAGATTTAGTGTTTTTAGAAATGTGATCTTTCCTTAACTTTAATCTAGTAATCAAATTATCAACTCATAGTCTCATCATAATACAAAGTTAATGTTTCTCCCTAATTAGTTAAGCAGAACAGACCTAGAAGGTAAAGTATCAGATTTCTTCCCAAAATTATACATAGAAAACTTCAAAAGCTAATTTTAAAGTAAAATTCAATTTTGTTCAACTAAAGGAATAATTAGAAAATGTTTATCAATATCATCAGATTTAGAGAAAATGAAATGAATGGAAATATGAAGATATTCCCGGATCATAGTAAGATCAATAAAGTAGAGCTAGAAGAATTTTTTTTTCTCCATTTCATCCCTATCAAGTTTAAACATATTTACTTCCAGTATTTCCCCATTTCATCCCCACCCCCAAGACACATACACATACACACAGGTTTCTATAGACTAAGGCACACAGTAGGAAAGAAGAAAATTTTATTTTTTGCAGACTTACAGAGGTTTTGCAATTTCTTGTATTGGTAATTTCTCTTGTTCATCTTTTTTTTCTTCTGCCATAACTCAGATTAAAAATATCCTGAAGCCTAGTTCAGCTACATGAAAATCAGAGTGTTAGATTTTGAGTCAGGAAAAACTGAGTTCAAATCCTTCCTTAGATTCTTACTAGCTGCATGATCCTGGAAAAACACATTATCTCAGCTTCAATTGTTTTATCAATAAAATAGGGAAAATAGTAGTATCTACCTCTCAGTGATATTGTCAGGATCAAAGAAAATAATATAATAAAATTCTAGGTAAAGAATATTATCCTCGTCTTACAGATACCCTAGGGTTTTACTGTGTTTGAAATAAGACAGACCCATCTGGAACAATTTTTCTATATCTGATTCCCAATTCTTAGTGGTGGTATTTTTACATATGTCAAGTACTGCTGAGGGACTTTTCAACCATCTTTCTTTGTTTGGAAGGTTTGCATTGAAATGATTTTTGTGGATTGCAGATGTGTTGTTTTACAATTACCAGCTGACATTTCTGATTCACCTTATTTGCTATAATCAACATCATCTTTGTGAAATGCAATAAAAACTCTAATTCACATTGTACTTACAAGTTCGAAGTATTTCTCATACACATCTTGACTCACAATGTGCTCTCCAAGGTGCCCAATGATCTCTCAGCTGATGAATCACAAGAGCTTTTCTCAGTTTTTGCTCTACTTGACCTCTAGCTTCCTTTTAAGCTCAAGTCAAGTGCTACTTCTCCATTCACCCAGTTGGTAGTGCTTGCTCCCTCCTGAAGTTACTTTCTATTTCTTTATATACATGTGGAATTTCCACCCCAACCCTCTACCTAGCCTATTACCCTAGTGGTGTGTAAACGCTTTGAAATCAAGTATCTTTTTAATTTTTGTGTTTATACACCTAGCCCCTCTCACAGTGTTTCACATGCAGGAGACCCTTCATGTAATTATTGTAGTGAATTGAACCATAGATCACATATTCCCCACACTATGTCAGAAAACCTGGCCTGAATCAAACCTCAGTGTGACTTAATAATGCATTTATATGTGTTTTTTCAATCACTGCTTTTTTTTTTCTTTTCAAGGAACTTTTATATAGGCAATCCAGCTTACTTTCAGGGTTACCTATATTCATTCAATATGTACATTATCTTATTTTAATATTTATAACAACCCTAAAAAGTAGGTAGCAAGCATTTTTATACTCATTTTATAATGAAGACATCAAAGGTTAGAGAGTTTATATGTCTGCTCAGTTATATTTTAATTGGTAGAACTGGTCACTGTACCCAGGTCTTTTGATTATAAACCCATTACACCTTGTTGTATTGTACAAAAACGAAGAACGCTGTCCTTTCTTCCCTTAACAAAATGCCATACATCTTTTGCTATGTTAGGCAGGTCAAAGCTGTATATCTAGATCATATCTAAGATCACATAACCTTGCACAGTGGTATGCTCTGCTTTCGCTCTTCTGGAGTCAGGCATCTACATTTGCCATGCAAGTTCTAAACATCCCTGAAAGATTGTTGGGAGTCTTTCATCTAATGCCATCAGCTTAACCCTGTACTGGCTATGTTTCTTTCCTACTGTGAAATACCAGTTAATAGCACCCCAATGCCATTTAGCTTCTTAGTATCAGTTAGTTTTTACAAAGGGATATTTTCTGGGGAAAGAAAGCTCAAACTTAGCTCAATTTCTAAATATAAGTTCACATCTAGATACAACCTGACTATCAGACAAGTACTCATTTCAGATATAGCTGAACTGGGTCCCAAATGTCACTCCTTGCTCCTTTGGGCACTAATATTGAGTTGGCACCAGGACCTTGCAGAATTAGGCATTTGCTTTTCTCATCATTAAAAAAAATCACGAGATCATAGGCACTAATCCCTTCACCTAACACTTAAAAGTGCAAACACAGAAGCCAAGTCCTAAGGTTGGATCCATTGGACCATATTTAAACCATGTTGCATAGGACCCTTGCAAGACCCCTTCTCTTTCTCAATATCTTTCACAGGCACTGAGTAGCAAAAGCATCACACAAAGAAGCCAAAAAGAATGAATCACCAAGGCTCTTGTCATTAGTGCCTTTTTGTAGAAACTCCCAGTTATTGTAAAGACTTCTGTTCACTAAGTGGTTAGCAGACTAGAAACGATCATGAAATGTCTACACATACTGCAAGGTTTTTTTTTTTTCCAAGTCCCTATCACTAAAAATCATCAGAACTCGCCCAGATAAACACTCCCTAATTTCTCCGTGTGGTAAGGCTTTGTTCAAGGTGCTATGTGTTTGTGACCAGTACCTTATACTTGCTAGGTATAGATTAACTTGTCTGTCACATATACTATAATATTGTATATTCTTGAATGGTGACAAATTTTTAGCATCAAAAATTCCATAGTACTTAGGAACACTGTTTGATAAGGATTTAAGTTTGTCTTAACCCTTGTATAGATTATTCAATATTTAATATTGAGTATATACACTATTTACCACTTGGTATAACATGAATGGGAAGGTGCCATTTTGATTGAGTAGATTACTCTAAAGTACAGGTTATGTGCCTTCTGGGCTCTACCTGAAGCTCTTTTCATGAAGGTGCCTCAGACACTTTCTTCAGGATAAGTGGGACTATGGAGATAGACTATACGTGGGGAAGACATTAGCCAAGTCCTGTTGCCTATTCCTTTTCCTTCTTGAAGAATATTATATGTGTTTGTACTGGACAGTATGCTGTGCGGACCTAATGTATATGTCAGAGACCTTGTCACACGTGTACATCAAATAATATTGACCTAATCTACACATGTAGCATATTTATATGGAAGCTATATTAACAGAATCTTATTTTAGGGAATAAAAGAAGATAAAGGAATAAAAATATATTTAGAGCAAGTAGAACAGCCTGAGAAGAGATTTTCATCTCAATAGAGTAAAGTGTAGTTTTGATTTTATGTTTTAGTATCCTCAGCACCCAACACAGTGTGTGGCACATAGTAGACACTTAAATGCTTATTGATTGATTGATTCATATCATCACAATGTCAAGCTTTGGTGCAGAGTTAGACTGGCATTCTAAAGTCAGAATTTGAGTCCCACATGTCTCAGTTAACTGTAAGATCCCTTCCCATGTAACTTAACCTCTATAGTCCTCATTTTCCACATTTGTCAATTGGGGGTGGGGAGAATAGGTCAATTCAATGGTCTGTCTAGTTTTAAATCTACAATCCTATTAATCTTCACCAAAGGCACCATCTATGCATCATTGGGTATGACTAGAAATACCTCAGCTTATTTTTTTTTCAAAATAAGTAAGTGAATTCTTATCTCTTACAGCTGTAAGATTCAGAGTTTATGGCCCAATATTAATATTTTTCTTATACTCATCAGCAGCAGTGATTTTAGGAGAAGTTAACCCAGCATTTTTTTGTTTGTTTGTTTTTTTGGAGGGCAGTTGTTGTTAAGTAACTTGCCCACGGTCACATGGCTAGGTTTTTGTTTGTGTGTTTTAAGGGTATGAGGCCAGATCCGAACTCAGGTCCTTCTGACTCCAGGGCCAACGCTCTACTCACTGCGCCACCTAGCTGCACACCCCCCCCCCCAGCATATTTTTTGACAATAAAGGCATGCTGTTCCCTTAAATATTTCATTAATACCCAGTGTCTTATGGAAATTGCTATTGTTGTCCTTCCTTTTCCAAGAGGACTAGTGACTTCATGGGGTCATGTCTTGATTTGCCCATGAATTTGATTTAATTGAGGCAAAATTGCAGAAAGTCATTAGTCTCACTTTCTCCTCCAGAGTCGTCAAAGTCTGGTGGCAAGACAAAAATCAGAATGATTGGCAATGTCCTGGGATGCAGTAGGTGACCTTGGTGTCTTGCATGTTTGACTACGTTCTAAGCACTTTACAGCTGCTGCTTCAACTGC
This sequence comes from Gymnobelideus leadbeateri, assembly GCA_011680675.1. Taxonomy (NCBI): domain Eukaryota; kingdom Metazoa; phylum Chordata; class Mammalia; order Diprotodontia; family Petauridae; genus Gymnobelideus; species Gymnobelideus leadbeateri. The sequence continues at coordinate 8,733 of WOXC01000759.1, forward strand.
CTTCAGGAGTGCTGGAGCAAATTGTTCTCTTCTTCCCATTCTGCTGGGCAGGGTGGAGGCTTCAGCTGTCTGGGGTAGACATTTCTATAACTCACTGCTGAGATGGTTTTACTGGGGTTTAACCTCTGCACATACTACAGCTTCTTGGAGCCATAGGTGAGAGAGTTGGACCTAAAAAAGGCTTGGGAAGGCCTCACCCCAGAGGTGCTAGATAAGATTTATTGTGATGGTGATGATAATGATGATGATGATGGTGATGATGATGATGATGAAGATGATGATGATGATGATGATGATGTGTTGCGTAACGGAAAGAAAACTGACCTTGAAATCAGGAAGTACTGGGTTCGAGTCCTTCTGTGCCACATTCTGGCTGCCTGACTCTGGGCAAATCACTTAACTTAAATGAGTCTTATGGAGTCTTCATGGAGAAAAGAACAAGATATTATTAGACTCAAGCAACTATCGGCAATGTAAACTTACTCATAGGTATTCTATACCTATAGTCAATTAAATTCAGCCTATACACTGGAACCTTAGCAAAGTAAGGCTTATAGCAACTACTTTGGGGTCATATTGAAGAGTTTGCTGTCAGCAAGCCTGATGCCTGGGATTGAAATTCAAAGAAATTTTCCCTTCCATCTTTTATTTATTTGGTATATACCTATCCTAAACAAAATACAGGGCAGTGAAGAGAAAAGAAACAAATATCATGTTGCCGTGTTGTGAGGGTCTATACTTCTGCAGTAACAAGACAAACTTGGGGTTATTGATAGTTCACTTCTCACCAGTGCTATCTGCCCATATGTAGAGATTTAACTTCCACAAACAGTATCAGCAACCTGGTGAGGGAACTGCTGTTTGTGTTTCAGAGCTGTGACATCTCTCTCAGCACTGTAATTTGGAGGGATTTTTTTTTCAGATGATACATTGCCGATTTGGATTATTTCACAATGAAGCCATCCAGGAATGTCTCTTAACCAAACTATTTGACACTTATAATGACCCCTAAACAAACCCCTACCTGGCCATTGAGACTAGATGACTGTATCACTTAAAAAAATAAGAAATACCGGCTGAAACAATTCTTTTCAGGATATTCAAGAGTATTGCCAAGGGATTCAGTGGTGAAAAGACTGTGAAATGTAGAATAATAAGACTGGAGTTTGAATCCTGATTCTTACATTTAATAGTTATAACATCAGGGGCAGGTCATTTAAAACTTCTAAACCTTGTTTTCTTCAGCTGTAAAATAGAATTAATGATAAGAATGTATCATCAGTCTTGGGATAATAGGATAATAAAATTTAGAGCTAGAAGGGGTTTTAGAAATTATCTACTCTAGTCAAACTGGCTAATGTTATAGATCAGGATACTGAGGCTTCCAAGGAATCTTGGTGGTACAATGGAAAGAGTGCTGAGCCAGGAGTCAGGAAGACCCGAGTTCAAATCCAGAATCAGATATTACTAGCTACGTGATCCAGGGCTTAACCATTTGCCTCAGTTTTCTCAGTTATATAATGGGGATAATAATAACACCTGCCTCCTTGAGTTGTTGTGAAGTCTAAAGGAAATATTTGTAAACTCATACAGTGCCTGGCACATAGGAGGTACCAAATTAAATTTTCCTTCCTTCCTTCCTTCCTTCCTTCCTTCCTTCCTTCCTTCCTTCCTTCCTTCCTTCCTTCCCTTTCTCTTTTTTCTTTCTTTTCTTTCTTCCTTCTTTCCTTTCCCTCCCTCCTTCCCTTCCCTTCCTTCCTTCCTTCCTTTCCTCTTTCCTTGTGTTTTAAAGAAAGTACTTTATAAACTTTTATGTACTATATAAATATGATATAAGGTTTTAATTGTAGGTCTACAGTGCTAGGGATAGGGATTAGACCTTCAATGTCATTGATATCAGGAACTCCCAGATGCATGAAGCCCTCTACTAGTGCATGTCTCTGACTGCTCTGCAACCTATTACCTTAGTCCTGCCTGAGACACTGAGAGGTTAAGTGATTTGCCCAGAGACATCCAGAAAGTGGCAGAAAAAGGACTTGAATCCAAGACTTCCTGATTTAAGGCCATCTTTTTTTTTTCTATTACACCACGTTATTATACACACACACACACACACACACACACACACACACACACACACACACACACACACGGGGAAAAAGAGGGAGAGGGAGAGGGAGAAGGAGAGACAGAGAGACAGAGAGAGAGAGACGGAGAGAGACAGAGAAAGTATAATAACACAGACCAGTTTACTGAAACTGTTCCTTGCTAAGGCTGAAGAAGTTACACAGATGATCTACCTGCAGATTCTAGGATGCAGAATGTAGATTGTTGTTGTTGTTGAGTTGTTTCAGCCATGTCTGACTTTTCATGATCCCATTTGGGGTTTTCTTGGCAAAGGTATGAGTGTTATTTTCCATTTCCTTCTGCAACTCATTTTATTGATGAAAAAACCTGAGGCAGAGTTAAGTGACTTGCCTAAGGTCACACAGTTAGCAAATGTCTGACACCAGATTTGAACTCGGGTCTTTCTGACACCAGGACCAGCACTCTATCCACTGTGCCATGTAACTGCAAAGAGTGAACATTAATAAAGAAGAAAACCCACTATAATGAAGGTCAGAAACATCATAATAAATCATTTCACCTGGAATCAGGTAGTCTGGATCATTTGGAATCAAGATAAGTCCCCAAATTTATATCATATTCTTAATGTTCATGATAAGACACTTCAGGATGTTGTAGTATCCAAATCATCATTCATAAGTAGCCATAAAAGGAAAATGAAGGTCAACTCCGGATACAAAGTATCAGTACTAATAGAGTTAGATATTTAGAGCTGTCAGGGTGCTTTGGGGCTATTTATTCCAAATCCCTCACTTTGTAGATGGGGAAACTGAGGCTCAGAGAGATCAAGATTTGCCCATAGTAACACTACCAGTAAGTTATGAGAGCTAGGATTTGAATCCAGGCCCTCTGACTTCAAATCCAGGGTCGTTTGCACTATACCCTACCTTTCATAATATTTTCTCTCGAGGCATAGCATCAAAAATCACATTCTTCATAAACACCATGATCCACAAAATGGAAGCCCCTGGAATCTGTAATATAAATGTGCAGTGTAGCAGCACATACCTATGGTCCCTAGGTAAGGCTGGTGGATTAGTGCAGTTCAGCTATTCTGAGTTATGACAAAACTAAAGCTGATCAGGTGTCCGCACTACATCTTGTACCAATATGGTAAGCCCCTAGAAGTGGAGGGCCACCAGGCTGTCTAAGGAGGGTCTAAGAAGTCCAAGTCTGAAACAGCGAGCTGATCAGCCCCTGAGGGGCTCATGTGCTTCCAGCCTGGGAAAGATGGGGAGAACAGTCTCAATAAATGGAACAAAGATTGAATAAAATAATAAATAAATGACAGATTCTGTATAAAACAGTGTCTATTTCAGGACTTTAAATAAGATGATATAGAGGTGGGTAAGAAAAGAGCCCAGTTTCCCAATTTCTCCCTTCAAGAATGAGAGAGAGAAAAGAGAGGGAGAGAGGGGAAAGGGGGGAGGAAAGAGAGAAAGAAGGGGAGATGGAAGATAGAGGAGAGAGAGAGGGAGAGAGAGAGAGAGAGAGAGAGAGAGAGAGAGAGAGAGAGAGAGAGAAACAGGGAGAGAGACAGAGACAGAGAGAGAGAGAAAGAGAGAGACAGAGAGAGAGACAGAGAGAGAGGAGAGAGAGACAGAAAGAAAGAGAGAGACAGAGAGAGACAGAGAGGAGAGAGAGACAGAGAGAAAGAGAGAGACAGAGAGAGAGACAGAGAGAGATGGGGAGAGAGAGAGAGACAGACAGAGAGAGAGAGAGAGAGAGAGAGAGAGAGAGAGAGAGAGAGAGAGAGAAGAAGGGAGGGAGGGAGAGATAGAAGAATAAGGGAAAATACAATGTCTGAAAAGAGAATTGTCTGTCAAAAACTGAACAGAGGGTAAATGATGAAGAGGAAATAAAGCTTTCAGAGGATGTGTGTATTTTTGTGGCACCAGAAGATATTGCTGTGGAGGGCAATTTAGTAGAGGAAGATTTTCCCTCTCTCAACAGAAAGCATCAAGTCTGAAATTCACAGTGGTGGGGAACCAACCTGTGGCCTTGAGGTCCCATGTAGCTCTCTAGGTCCTCAAGTGGGGCCCTTTGCTTTGTGGCCACAGGTTCCCATCATGCTTGTCTCCACCCATGGATCTTGTCTTTGGATGTAACTTTCCATTTGGTCATCAAAATTTCTTACCTTGTATTTGCCTTTTTGTCATAGCAGAGAGGAGAGGGAGGAAGGAAGATGGGCAGTGCTTATAATCAGAAACTAATTCTAATCAACAACCCTGCCTGCTCTGAACAAAGACTTGTTTAGTTCAAGGTAGAAAACAAGGCCTGGATCTAGTTTAAACTCTAATTTTTGGCAAGTTAGAAAGCCCTAAAAATACAAAATTATTAATGAAAATCAAAACAGTCCCTCAAGCCTCCAGGTGATCTCTGGTTCCCAGAAGATAAGAATGCACTTGTAAAAATCCTCGTATTCAAATAGCCACAGCCAGTTCTCCTATCGACTCTCTCTAGATGTAATTAATATGCATTCAATGTAATATACAACTTTCACAATTGAACATATGCTATATGATAAAGGAAAGCAAATTAGGATAAAGAAGTAATTTTAAAATCATGGAAAGAATATATACATGTGCATATATATATATCTGTGAATGTGATTTTTCTAGGGATAAAGACTTGTGCTCTTGAGTGAATATGAGCATGCCTAGGAAATTGATAAATGCTACAAGTCAGGGTTTGCTTTTTCTTTTGTTCTGATCATCTATATTTAATAAAATGATGGATAAAATATTTTGTTGTTCAGTCATTTCTCAGTTGTGTCTGGCTCTACATGACCCTACTTGCAGCTTTCTTGGCAAAGATACTCAACTAGTTTGCCATTTTCTTCTCTACCTCAATTTATAAATGTGGAAACTGAGTCAAACAGGGTTAAGTGACTTGTTCACCTAACTGAAATTCCTCTGAAATCTTTCCTAAAAATTTAAGTCGTATCTCATAATATTGGTGGCTTTCCTCTTCTCTGTTCCAAATTCTAAGATGCAATTTTCATTTCTACACAAGGTTTCCATCATTTCTGCTCTAGCAACTAATTTTCTGTTGGTGAAAATCAGACACAGCATAAGAATTCCCCTTGTTAAAATCTTCTACTTTACAATTAAGTGAAAACACTATTAGTTAGTCAAGTTTTAACAAAAAAGAAAAATGCAGGAGATGTCTGTATTATTGAACTGTTCCATCCCTGTTATGCCTCTGTGCTGGATTTGGAATTAATTTCTTTATTTTTTTGTCTATTTTCTGCTTTCTGTCCATGTGGTCTCTAGTGTATTATGACAATAATCACTTCTATTCCTACCTCTATGGGCAAAGAAAAAAAAAGATGAACATTTTTATATGATTAGAGAGTCTACAGAAGGAATACTGATGAGTCAACAAAATTAATTGAAATAATTGATAAGTTCTACAAAGTAGCATTATGGAAAATAAACATGTGCAAACTATACATCTTTACATATTTTAACAACATGATACAGTCACTAGAAAGAGAATTTTATTAAATGTCATTACAGAATGTACAAAAAAGGAGTCCACCTATCTGGACCCATAAACAGGAACTATATGAATATAACTATGCAGTGTGTCTACAAATAAAGATAGACCTACATAAGTGGAAATATTAATTGCTTGGGGTTAGGTCAGGGGTGGGGAACCTGTTACCTTGACACCACATGGGGTCCTATAGGACCCCAAGTGTGACCCTTTGACTAAATTCAAACTTCACAGAACAAATCCCCTTTAAAAAAAGGAATTTTTCCTCTAAAACCTGGACACAGTGAAAAGGCTGCATGCAAGGACCCAGAAGTCCATGTGTGGTCTCAAGGCTGCAGGTTCCCCACCCCTGTTTAGGTGATATAAATATAATAATAATGACAATACATCTTATATTCACTTAATTTGTACCATGCCAATCAAACTACCAGATGGATAGTTTAGAGGATTGAAAATAGTAACAAATTTCATCTAGAGGAACAAAAAGTTCAAAAATGAAGGACATAAAAAAAGGGATTTAGAGGAAGCCTATTTATGACAGATTTTAAACTGTGCTACTAATCATTGATTATTACAGCTAAATTACTGAGTGAAAAAGAGAAAACTTGATCAATAGGATAAATTAAATACATGGCATATAAATGTAAATAAACATAATAGCATACTGTTTAATAAACCCCAAACTGGTGGCTGTCATGGAACAAAACTACTAGGAAAATAAGGAAGGAGTTGGGAAGAAATTCGATTTAGACCAAGACCTTACATCTTATGCCAATATTAGCTCCAAACAGATGTAGGACTTAGGATACATCATAAACAAATTCGAGGAGCAAGGAAGAAAATACCTGTCATTACTATGGATAGGGGAAGAGTTCACAATCAGACAAAGGAGTGAGAGAATAACAAAATAGAAAATGGATAATTCTTATTACATAAAATTGAAAAATTCTTGCACAACTAAAAATCAATATAGGTAAAATGAGAAGGGAAACAGTTTCCTGAAAAAGAAATCTTTGCAGCAAGTTTCTCTTATAGAGGCCTCATTTCAAATATATACGAGGAACTGATTCAAACATATAAGGGAGAAAACCATTCCACAATGGAGAAATGGTCAAAGGATGTGAAAATAGGTCACAAAGGTAGAAATTTAAGTTATCCACCATATAAAAATTAGCGAATAATTACAGAAATGCGAATTCAATGTTGAGTCCTACCTCTTATTTAACATATTGGCAACAGTGACAAAAAAATAAAGTGGAAAATGTCAATGGTTAGGGGGGCTGCAGATAGACATACCGCCATGTTATTCATAATATGAATTGATCCAGCCATGCTGGAAAGGAATCTGGAACTATGTTCCCTGAATCACTAAATTATGCATATCTTATGAGAAAGAAATGAGAATACTAGGCCTATATCCCAAAAAGATCAAAGGGGAAAGCCCATACATCAAAAACATATATTTATGGCAATTCTTTTCGTAACAGCTGAAAACGAAAAATAAGAAGTGACCATAAGTTAGGAAGTTGCTGAAAATATATGGTACGTAAATTTAATGGAATATTACTGTATCGTAAGAAATGCTGAAAGGGAGTAAATCAGATAAACCTAGCAAGATATATAGAAAATAAACTATAGTGAAGTGAGTAGAAACAGGAGAACAATGTACAATAGCAACATTGTAAGGAAAAATGACTTTAGAAGACCAACTATGCTTTCAGAGGACCAATGATAAAACATGGTACCTACTTTCTCAAAGATAAAAGGTACAGAATGAGACTTACATATTCGAAAATGCTAAATGGTTATTTGTTTTGTTTAACTATGTTTATTTGTAGAAAGAATTGTGTTTCTTATTTTTTATGGAGAGGAAGGGATTGGAAGAGAGAGGGAAGTTGGTGATAGAAATACTAAAAGGAACACCAAAATCAGAAAAGATAACAGAATATTAAAAAAAAATATATACAGAAGAGAATAAAATGAAATTCAGTGCAAAATGTCAAAAGGACTGATTTGAAAGAAACAGATTGAAAATGTGCTTTTAAAAAAGGAAACAATAATTATAAGAAATATTATTATTACAATGAACATTTATATAGAACATTCTATGTGCCAGTCACTGTTCTAAGCACTTTACAAATATCTCATTTGATCCTCTCAACACTCCTAGGAGATAAGTGCTATTATTAATTTCTATTTTGCAGATGAGGAAAATTGAGTCAAACTGAGGTTAAGTGACTTGCCTAGGGTCAGACAGTTAGTAAATATATGAGGTTTGATTTGAACTCAGGTCTCCCTACATAAAGAATCAGGGAACTACTAGGTTATATTGTTGTATGCATCATCAAATACATTCATGGTATTAAAATTTTTGGCTTGTTTTTATTTCTTAAAAAAGAAAGGTACAGAGGCAGAGTCAAGATGGTGGAGTAGTAACAGCATTTCCGCACAGCTCAGGCTCCCACCACTTCTTTTCTTTTCTTTTTTTTTGCTTTTTGGAGGGCAACTGGGGTTAGGTAACCTGCCCAAGGTCACATGGCTAGGTTTTTGTTTGTGTGTGCGTTAAGTGTCTGAGGCCGGATCCGAACTCAGGTCCTTCTGATTCCAGGGCCAATGCTCTACTCACTGCGTCTCCTAGCCGCCCCCACCACTTCTAATCCATGTAAAAAAAAACTCTGAACAAACTCTGGAGCTACAGAAACAACAAAAGGACACAGAGGAGCTAACCTCTGACTGAGGACAGCCTGGCAGCCTGGCAGGGAGTGGCTAGTGCAGAGTTCTGGGAGCCAAGCCCAGGCCTGCTTGAGTTGGAGGTTTTAGCTCCAGAATGGCTAGACCAGAAACTGGCTGGAGGGACTCTAGAACACCAGCTGCTGTGGCATTTCCAGAATTATCAACACATAGATGCCAGGGACAAAGTGAGAGGTCAGTGCCCAGTGGACTTTGGGAATGGTTGGGAGAGTGTGTTGGCCTCTTTTCCTGGGGGCAAAAAGCTACTGATTAGCCACCACACAGCCTGCCCATGATGCAGCTTCAGCTTCTGGCCTGCAGACTGTAGGGGGATCTGGCGATCAGTCTTGGTGGGGGAGTACTCGCTCTTGCATTAATCTTCTTGGATCTGGATTGCAGTCTGGGGTGGATGCCTTGGGGGTGTGTGACCAGCTTCTCAGAGCATGTGGAGGCTTCAGAGAGGGCACCAACTAATACATCCTGCAGTTGAGAAAACCCCAGTGTTTGGGATGGAAGTCACCCTGGCTGGTGGCAGAGTCCTATTGTGGCAACAAGCCCAAAAGTCAAGTAATTGAGTGGCAATATGCCTAGGCAAAGGAAACAAAATAAACAGAAAAATGCAACATTAGACTCCTATTCTGGGGGCAAAGAGGATTGAAGCATGGAACAGGAGGAGGACTGGGAAGTCAGAACTCCTGCACCAAAAGCCCCAAATGAAAATAGGAGCTGGTAACAGGCCATAGTGGACCTTAAGAAGCAGATAAGAGAAGTGGAGGAAAACTGGGAAGAGAAATGAGAAAGATGCAAGAAAAGTATGAAATGAGAGTCAACAGCCTGACTGAGAAAAATAACACCTTAAAAATAGACTAACTCAAATGGCAAAAGAGGCTCAAGAAGGCAATGAGGAGAATACCTTAAAAAGTTGAATTTGCCAGACGGAAAAAGAATCTCAAAAGCTCACTGAAAAGAATCATTCCTTCAGAATTAGACTGGAACAAATGGAAGCTAGTGACTTTATGAGAAATCAAGATGCTGTTGAACAGATCCAAACAAATGAAAGAATAGAAGGCAATATAAAATATCTCATGGGAAAAACCACTGACCTGGAAAATAGAACCAGGATAGATAATTTAAAATTTATTGGACTACCTGAAAACCATGATCAAAGAAAGAATCTAGAAATCATCCTTTAAGAAATTCTCAAGGAAAACTGCCCTGATGTTTTAGACCCAGAGGGGGAAATAGAGATTGAAACTGATCACCTCCTGAAAAAGATCCAAAAAAGAAAACTTCTAGGAATACTATAGCCAGGTTCCAGAATTTCCAGATCAAGGAGAAAATATTGCAAGCAGCCAGGAAGAAAGAATTTGAATACTGTGGAAACACAATCAGGATAGTGCAGGATCTAGCAGCATCTACACTGAGGGATTGAAGGGCTTGGAATATGATATTCTGGAAGGCAAAGGAGCTGAGATTAAAACAAAGATTCACCTACCCAGCAAAACTCAGTATCATGTTTCAGGGGAAAATATGGTCATCAGTGGAATAGAGGACTTTCAAGCATTCTTGATGAAAAAACCAGAGTTGAATAGAAAACTTGACATTCAGCCACAAGAAGCAAGAGATGCTTGACAAGGTAAACTGGGAAAAGAAATCATAATGAACTTATCAAACTTGAACTATTTACATTCCTACATGGAAAAATGATAACTGTAACTGATGAAACTTTTCTCAGTATGAAAATAGTTGAAGAAGGGTATATGAGCATATGAATACATATGTGAATGTGTATATATATGTTTACAGGTATACATAGATAGAGGGCACAGGTCGAATTTAATAGGAAGGCATGATACTTAAAAGGTGAAATTAAGAGTTGAGAGAGGAACATAACAAGAGGAGATGGGGAGAGACAGAATGGGGTAAGCTATCTTATATAAAAGAGCAAGGGAAAATTGTTACAAGGGAGGGGAAGAACAGGAAGGCAAAAAGGCAAAATCTTATTCTCACTGAATGTGGATCAGGGAGAGAATGACATATATACTAAATAAGATATCTCACCCTACAGGAGAGTAGGGGGGAAGGGAATGAGAGGGGGGATGATGTAGGGGAGGGTGGGCTGTGGGGAAGGGAGATTGGAGGCACCCACTTTTGAAAAGAGAGAGGATCAAAGTAGGGAATAGACCAAATGGGAAGTGGGATAGGAGGGGGGGGAAATATCATCAGTCTTTTACAATATATCTATTATGGTAATGTTTTCCATAGCTACACATGTACAACGTACTGAATTGTTTATCTTCCCAATAAGGGTGGGTGACAAGGGAGGAAGGGAATGAATCTGGAAATCAAAGTTTTAAAATAAAATGTTTAAAAATATATAAATACTATTATTAATACTATTTTACATATAATTGGGAAATAAGATATACAGGCACTGGGGCACAGAGATTCACCTTGCCCTGCTGAAAAAGTCAAAGGGGGTATGGGAGATAGCAGATTGGATGAGGGGATATCCTCTGGGACTGCTTTTCTGGGGTGGGGGGGGTAAGGAAACAATAGGGAAAATTTTTAACTCAAAATCTCCCTGAAATGAATGATATAAACCAGAAGTTAATAAAGCATTTGGGAAAAAAAAGGTGCATTTTTGAGGGGGTAGAGGAGCAAGATTATACATAGGAATGATTGTGACTTTTAAAAAAAAAAGTCAATAAAACTTATTTAGACAAATCTTCACAAGCCATTAAGTAATATAAATGGGTTTTTTAAAAAAAGAAACAAAGTATCACTTACATTTTTTTTTCATAAGATCTTTTGGAATACTCTGTATCTGTCTTATTTTATCATGTTTTGTCTAGTAGTTATATTTTATCATATGTTTCTGGGTTCATTATATATTTCTACTATAGGGACTCATATCATATCAGTTTTATTTTTTATCTCCTCAAGTACTCAAGCAAGCCAAGATTTGCACATAGTAGATGATTAATCAACAGTTGTTAAATAAATGAATATGTGAATGAATGAATGCAATTTTTTACAGGAATATTATTTTAATCATTAACAAATGAATGGTTGGAAGTTTCATAATACAGTGGAAAGTTCATTGCCTCAGGAGTAAAAAGGAACTCAGTTTACATCCTGCTGCCTCAAATCTAGATAGAAATTTATGAATGATATACTCATACTTAAAGTTCATGATGAAGGGACAAAGAAGTCTTGGGGATAGACATCTGGACATTCCTAGAGCATAGTAATATAGTTGGGCCTTGCTTTTATTTGCCATGGGGCCGGGTTGATGGCCTGAACAGGTAAGGGCAATGGGGAGACTTTGAATCTTCTAATTACCTGATCTGCCTCTATCAGCTTCTCCTACCCACTGATATGCTACCTGAACTCATTCCTTAATAGCTGGCATACTCTCACCCATTCTGATTCTTTCCATGCCAGTGACAAAGAATCACTGACTTTCAAAGAATAACTTCTCCCCAACTCTGATTATTTCCTTCCCTATTCCAATCTAGCACATCTCTACTCACCCTCTCTTTGACTAATTCCTACTGTGACTTCTAGAACTCTCACTCTATAATTAACGAGTTTTCTTGAATTTCATATTTCTTCTTCTCATCTTCCTTCCTTCTTTTGGCATTTCCTAAGCCCTGACTTCCATTGATGATACTGTATCCTCTAATCTTTTTCAACACTGGTTATAACCTTATCTTACTCATTCCAGAAGGTGAGTTGGAATACTCCTTGATTCCCTTTGCTACTTCCAGGCTCTTTTAAATACCTTAACTTCTCTATTCCTCAATCTGCTCAACTCCCATGACCTATTCTTCCATCCCACCTCAGCTATACACAAAATTACACACTGTGGGTCTTGGCATCATCAACAAGTACTCTATTGCCATGTTCAAGAATTCCAAATTTCTAAAATTATTTTAGATAATTACAATCTGACATCTTTGATCCCATTAACCCATTGTACTTTCTCAGGCTAAACTCTGGTTTGCTATAGTCCGAGCTCCCCCTCCCACCGTTCCCAATGTCAATTATTTAGTAAATCCATTCAACCATATACCATACTTCATATATGAATCCCTTGAATTCTTGTTCTATTACTACTTTCACCTTGTCAAGTCATATATATGGATTATTACTATAATCTACCTTTTTTATTTATGTTGTATCATGCTGCATAGGTAGGAGGAACAGTGGATAGATGGCTTTTCCTAGTGTCAGGAAGACTGAATTCAAATCTAAGCTCAGACACTTAATAGGTACATGACCCTAGGAAAGGTACTCAATCTCTGTTTGCTCAATTGTAAAATGAGGATCATAGTATCTACTTCCCTGTGTTATTGTGAGCATCAACAGAGAAAATATTTATTAAATGTTTAGCATAGCTCTTGACATAGTAAGTGTTATATAAATATTTCTTCCTTTCTCTTCTCTATCAGGTGAGTCTACTACAAATTTATATTTTTAAAATCTTAACTGGTGGTTCACAGAGGTAAAAAAATCCCCCTACTACATAATTGATTCTTTGTTTCAGACTTTTTCTGTTGTCCTGAAACCTAACATGACAATACAATATAAACTTCAACAATCATATTGAAGATAGAGATTCAAAGTTTCTTTTTGAGTGAGTGAGTGATTAAACTAGGGTCAAGTTAATGAACTCAGAGAAGGCAAATCTTGAATTGATTCATCAAATAAATAATCAAAACAGATTAGAAAGGAAGAAATTCTACAAAGGAAAAAAATGAATAAAGGAAAGATTATAAAAATGTTCAGGGGACAGGAATGTACTAAGAATTCATGTCAGGGAGCAGCAAAAAATAAAATTGGGTAGTTTCGCTAGTAAAGGAACCACTGAATAGAAGGCCTTGAGTTCTAGACTGAGATTGCCTTCAGTCTTTTCAGTAGAGAAAAATCATGGAGAAACTATGAGGAGACTATTAAATTATTTTCTACTTTTGATCTAGCTCAGGATTTTAATTATAAGAAGACTGTTATTAACTCACCATGTTAATTAAAGAATCTCCCATGCTCCATTTTTTCAAATTAAACAAGACAAAGAACTATGGTTGATATTCATTTGATTTTCAAGTTTCAAATCCCTGGTCAATAGCACATTGATGATAATAAGGGTATTAAATTAAAATACTTCCAGGTCTAATTATGGGCATGATCTAATACATTAAATATAAGAATCCTAGTGGACTGAACTTTCAAAAAGTTTGTTCTTATAACCATCTTAAGTCCTTGAATGCCTATCATCATTATAATTATCATGAAAGATATACAGGACAGAGAATCTACAATAAATTCCAAGACTTAAGTCAATTCTTTCTACCAAAGACTAAGGAGCTTAGACAGGATATGTAAAGACAGTTTAAAGGGTTCCTGACCATCAGTGTAGCTAAGGAACGTAGTGGATAGAGTCCTGAGTTCAAATGTGACCTCAGACGCTTGCTAGTTATATGACCCTGGGCAAGTCACCTAATCCTGTTTGTCTCAGTTTCCTCATCTATAAAATAAAGTAGAAATGGCAAATCATTAAAGTATCTTTGCCAAGAAAATTGCAAATGGGGTTACCAAGAGTTAGGAATAAAAACTTCTAAATGACAGCAACAAGACTTATTAGTACAGCTCTTGATTCCAAAGGAATTCTGCCAACCAGAAACCTTAAGCTGGAGGGAAGAAGTATATACTTGTTTTGTAAAAGCAATATTTTTGGATAAAAGAAGACAGAAGAGAAAACATTGCACAGTAGATTCAGAGCTGACCTCTCTCTCAGGAACATATGGGTTCAAGTCCAGCTTCTCATAAAACCAAAAACACAAAAAAATTGGCTGGGTGATCCTGGACAAGCCATTTGTCAAGTATATAAATCTCGGGGGGAAATTGCTTATTTGCACTGGTACTCTTCATAAGGAGTATCTCCTACACCAGTGAATTCATAGATCCACCCATTCCTCCCTCCAACACAAAAAAGATCCTCTAGTAACTCGCTTGCTATTAACCCATACATTTTGTAGTCAGGTTGAGGTTAATGTAACTGTCCCTCATTGAATTCCTGAACATTACTAAATATCACAGGATTCAGAGATAAAGGGGGTTTTATTTATTATCTAGTGCAATTGCACCCCCATGCCTTCCTTTTTTTAACAGTTGAAAAATCTGAGGCCTAAGGAGGATGATGTCCAAAGGCCACTCAAGAAGTATCAGAATAAGGGTTTGAATAGAAGTCTTCTCACTTTCCAAATCCAGTGATCATTTCATTGTACCATCCTACTTCTATCTTAATTAGATGCTTTATTGAAAATTCTGGTCATCCCAGAAAACACCAGGGAGATCTGCCTTACTTGTGAAATCTTGCTGCCAGCCGCTGGCTATATACCAGCTTGTAATGGAAATGCAGATTTGAAGATCTTCCCTGCCCCTAGGCCCTTTGATTGGCTTAAGAGACTTTGATTGACTTAAGTGACTCTGAGAACCTTCCTTGATTTGAAAATATACTCTGCCCCCTAATAGGCTGAATGTGGTCACATGGAGCCTGTGGTAGGAGGCTTCGTTTTCAGGAATGACCACACCTTGATGCTGTGTGATTGGGCAGTAGGTCAAGAGGGCGGTTACATTCTCTGAGCCAGGAGAAGACTATATAATCCCTGATTTGAGGCTTTGCTTTGGGGCTCACTTTGAGAAGTGTTGTGTGATTTGACCAGATGAGACTCTGGGCAGCCGTTGTTGAGAGCCCCCCAGCTTTGAAAACCCAGATGTTGATGCTTCCCTCTCTGGTAACTGTGATTTTGGTATTGGTAATTGTTGGACAGTTTGGAAGCCTGTCTATTTGATCTGTCTGTATATTCTGAAGTTCGGGGTGCTGACCTTTTTCCCCTGAACTAGGTAATACATGTTTGTTTGATTAAAGTAAGCTTGTTAACCCATTTTAAGTTGCTTTCCTTTTGAAAAGCAGATCTAAGAACCTGTGTTGGCAGCCACTCTGGGGATGCTGGGGTGCAGAGTACATTCTACCCTTCTGGTCATTCTTTCCTATTCTTCCTAAGATTTTACCTAAATTAGAAGTTCAATAAGACTTGCTTCAATTGGCTCTGTGGCTTCATCATTTTTCCAACCTGTGTCCTTTGACTAATAGAAATTTTAAAGCAGTGAAACTTTTTTTGGCTTTATGAACATCTGAAACATGATTTGAGCACAGAGAAACCAGCAATTTCTTATGTGTGCAAAAAAGATGTCCCCTCAAGGATGAGTGGGGTGGTGCTTTCAGAGTGCTCCAAGTTCACCAGGAAGGGCAATAAAACTGTTCTCAGACAATAATTTTAAATTGAGGTCTTCCTTCCAAGGCATCTTTGGAGAATAAACTGAGGAAGTTGTTTTTATTTTTTCAATAATTTAAAAAAATTCTTCAGCTATTAAGTAAGAATGATGCATATAAAAGCATTATGGAATAGTAGATAAAGTGTTCATTTTAGAATCAGGGAGAACCATGTTTAAGCTCTACTTTTGACACATAGGAGAACTTTGATCATGGGTAAGTCAGTCCACCTCTAATTGCCCTCACAACTCAGTAAGACTAAGCTTTGATAAAGAGGGGCTTTCTTTCTTTCTTTCTTTTCTTCCTTCCTTCCTTCCTTCCTTCCTTTCTTTCTTTCTTTCTTTCTTTCTTTCTTTCTTTCTTTCTTTCTTTCTTTCTTTCTTTCTGTCTGTCTTTCTTTCTCTTTCTTCTCTCCCTGTAATGGAAGTGCAAATTTAAAGATCTTCCCTGCCCTTTGCTTTGGGGCTCACTTTGAGAAGTGTTGTGTGATTTGACCAGATGAGACTCTGGGAAGCCATTGTTGAGAGCCCCCCGGCTTTGAAAACCCAGATGTTGATGCTTCCCTCTCTGGTAACTGTGATTTGGTATTGATATAATGGTTGGACAGTTTGGAAGCCTGTTTGATCTGTAAGTTCTGTAACTCTGAAGTTCAGGGTGCTGACCTTTTTCCCCTGAACTAGGTAATATATGTTTGTTTGATTAGTAAGCTTGTTAACCCATTTTGAATTGCTTTCCTTTTGAAAAGCAGATCTAAGAACCTGTGTTGGCAGCCACTCTGGGAATGCTGGGGTGCTTGCTGCTACACTCCCCCTCCATTCCTTCTTCCTTCCTTCCTTCCTTCCTTCCTTCCTTCCTTCCTTCCTTCCTTCCTTCCTTCCTCCCTCCCTCCCTTCCTCCCTCCCTCCCCTCCCTCCCTCCCTCCCTCCCTCCCTGTATCTAGTAGCTAACATAGTGTTGGGAACATAGTGAGTATAACAGATATTTCACTGATTAATTGATCTACATAAATTCCTGGGAGGAATATCCACAACTAAAAATTCTCTACAATAATAAAAGCATAGTAGTCTATCTTCCCTCCTCTACCATCCTCCCCCTAAAATAAAATCTAATGACAATGGACAGAAATATCTTTTAGATCTTCCACTACAGTGAGTCATATTTTCACTTAATTTATTCTTAATTTTTAATTTCTGTGCTTCACTGACCTTATTCTATGCATTCAGATTTGTTCCTGGCAGCTGAACCAATTTTGTAGAATTCTTAAAGTTATTTTCACAACAATATATCCATTAAGCTAATCTAACTAATTGTTTAAAAAATGTTCACCTAAAGTGTTTGTAGATCCTAAATTTGATTGCATGCTGCTGTGGGAATGGGGGGAAAGGGGAGGGGAGAAAATGTGTAACTTAAAGGATTGTGGAACTAAATGTTGTAAACTAAAAGTAAATAAAATTTAAAAATGTTCACCTACCTAGCTTGTTAGTTATTTAGGAGCTGTTTCCAAAATCAAGAGAAATAGTGCTTCCATATGAATATTGACTTGTTCCAGAATGGGTGCTTAATAGATTATATGACATCTGTCACTTCTTCAACTGGAGAGGTAAATCAACAGAAGAGAGCTGAGGGTAAAAGACAAGGAAAAATTGAGCCAAAAACATGATCTTTAAGAACTAGGAATAGTGTTAAACCTGGAAGGGAAATTAGAGATCACCCCAGTGTATTTCTTTTATCTTTTTAGATTTCTGAGAAGTTCAAAGCTCATAGGTTTGACACTACTGAAAAGAAAAGATATTGTGCATATTTCTTTCTCTCTTTGTCTCACTCTCTTCCTGGGGCTCTCTGTCTCATTCTCTCTGTGTATGTCTGTCTCTCAATATCTGTCTCTCTGTGTATGTTTCATTCTCTTTCATTGTGGTTGTTATTGTCTCTGTCATTTTAGGGGAGCTCAAAGAAAAGAAGCCTTGCTGTGGCCACAGTTGCATAATAAAGGCGGGAATTTGGAGGAAAGGAGGGATGGCTTCCTGGATATCAAGGAGGGTTGGTTGTCTTTTCTCTTCCCAGTCACCTCTTCATTTGCATAGGAAAATTGGAACAACTTGGGAGTTGAAAAAAACTTCTGAGCCTCAGACTCAGATAGCACTTTGCACTTTGATGAAATGTTGTCTGAGGAAAAAAAAAAACAAATTTCAAAGGGGGTACTGGTTGGTAATCAAGTCTGACAGAAAATAAAGGGGGATTATAATTCTAAGTCCTATAAAGGATCAGAACAGAGACTCTACTTCTTCTGAGCAGGAAAAAATATATTCAAAGGAAGATTAAATATTAATAGGGGAACTTCTGGGAGCCAAGATGGTGGAGTAAGCAGTAAATCACGGTAACTCTACCATATTTACCTCTAAAGAACCATTAAATTGTACACCTAAACAATCCTTGAACAGCAGAATCTGCAAGATGGGGTGAAATAATCTTTTAGCCCAATAAACTTGGAAGATTACCAAGAAATGCCTGTCTTACTCATGTAAAAGGCAAGTTCATTCCAGGACAGGAAGTGTCCCAGTAAGACAGCAGCAAGTCCTACCTCAACAGACCAGTAGGAGATCCTGAGCCACAGTGGAGTAGACAAAAACACCAGTCCCTCCCTTCCCACATGCCTCAGCATAACCAGGGAAATGGGTGGACTCCAGCTCCAAAAAACCACCACATGCTTCAACATATCCTCTGGCAAACAGGCTACCTCCAGTGGCCAGATCTCCACATGTTTCTGTGTAGCCCTGGAGAAATACAGACATACCCCATCAGCCCCAGAACATACTAGACACCAGACCTTGAACCTCAGCCCAGGATCAGATAAACTACCATACCCTTATGACCTCCAAGAGTGCACCCCCACAATACCTTCTCACCCCAGCACCAGAAACAAGAGTCCCCTGTGGGCCTCAGGGCAGCATCATAGAAACATCACACAAAGAGTCAGGGCCTGCAGTCCCTGACTCAAGAAGCCCTGAGACAGTCTGCCTTCTACTCTGGGAGCAGAGTTCAAATTTAAAAGAAAGGGAAAAGGCTGAAATAGATGAGCAAAAACTACTAGAAAAAGAATTTTACCATAGAAAGTTATTATGGTGGCAGGAAAGATCAAGACACAAACTCAGAAGAGGATAACGATGTCAAAACACCGATGGGCAAAATCCTAAAGAAAAATGAAAAGTGGTCTCAAGCCCAGAAAGAACTCATGGAAGATCTCAAAAGAGAGCTTAAAAATCGTATAAGAGATGTAGAAGAAAAAATTGAGAAAAGAAAAGAGGGAGGTGCAAGAGAATTATGAAAAAAGAATCCACAGGTTGGAAAAAGAAAACAATTGTTTAAAAAAGTAGAAATGGCCAAATGGAAAGGGGAATAAAAAAGCAAACTGAGGAAAACAACTGCTTACAAGTGAAAATTCGGCAAGCAGAAGCTAATTATTCTATGAGACATCAAGAATCAATCAAACCAGTTCAAATGAAGGAAAAACAATAGAAAATGAAAAATACCTCACTGGAAAAACAACTGACCTGGAAAATAGATTCAGCAGAGTTGTCTGAATTATTGGACTACCTAAAAGCCATAATCAAAAGAAGGATCTAGACAAAATCTTTCAAGAAATTATCAAGAAAAATTTCCCCAATATCCTGGAACCAGAGGGCAAAAGAAGCATGAAAAGAATCCGTGTATGTATTAGAGGGGGGCACAGGTGAGTTGAACATGAAGGCAGGATATCTAAAAAATATAATTAAGGAGTGAGAGAGGAATATATTGGGAGAAGGAGAAAGCGAGAGATAGAATGGGGTGAATTATCTCACATGAAAGAGGCAAGAAAAAGCTTTTGCAGTGGAGGGGAAGGATAAGGGGGAAGTGAGAGGGGATGAGGGAACCTTACTCTCATTGGATTTGGCTTAAGGAGGGAATAACATAAACACTCAATTGGGTATCTTACCCTATGGGAAGGTAGAGGAGAAGAAGACAGGGAGTGGGAGGGTATGAAACATGGGAGGCAAAGGACAGGGTCAAAGGAGAAAACAGAAAAAATGGGAAGTGGGATAGGATAGAGGGACATATAGTTAGTCTTTCACAACATGATTATGATGGAAGTGTTTTGTGTAACTACACATATAAAACCTATATTTAACTGCTTGCCTTCTCAATAAGGGTGGCTAGAAAGGGAAGAAGGGAGAGAATTTGGAAGTCAAAATTTCAAAAACAAATGTTAAAAATTATTTTTACATGCAACTGGGAAATAAGATATACATGCAATGGGGTATAGGAATTCTATCTTGCCCTACAAGAAGGTAAGGGGGAAGAGGAAAGAGGGGAGTGATAGATGGGAGGGGAGACTGGGGGAAGGAGTAATGAGAATGTATGCCATCTTGGAGTGGTTGTGGGGGAGAGATATGGGGAGAAAATTTGGAACTCAAAATCTTGTGGAAATGAATGTTGAAATCTAAAAATCAATTAATTATTTTTAAAAAATCTTTTGCATAAGCAAGACCTTTGCAATCAAGATTAGAAGGAAAGTAGAAAGTTGGGAAACAATTTTTACAGGCAGTCTCTCTGATAAAGGCCTCACATCTCAAACATAGAGAACTGAGTCATATTTATAAGAATATAAGCCATTCCCCAATTGATAAATAGTCAAAAATATTAGCAGGCAGTTTCCAGATGAAAAAAAAATCAAAGTTATCTATAAGTACATGAAGAAGTGTTTTAAATCACTTTTGTTTGGAGAAATGGAAATTAAAACAACTCTAAGGTACCACTTCACACCTATCTGATTGACTAATACGACAAAAACATAAGCTGATAAATGCTGGAGAGGATGTGGGAAAACTGGGACACTAGTCCACTGTTGGTGGAATTCTGAAGAGGCATAACCATTCTGTAGAGCAGTTTTGAACTATTCCCAAAGAGCTATAAACCTGGGCACATACACTTTGATCCAGCAATACTAGTACTAGGTCTATATCCAAAGAGATCATTAAAAGGGGGAAAGGCTAACATGTGCAAACATATTTATAGTAGCCCTTTTCCTGGTGTTAAATATTGGGAATGAAAGAATGTCTATCACTTGAGAAATGGCTGAACAAGCTGTGGTATATGAAGGCAACAGAATACTATTGCATAATAAGGAATAATTAAGAGGCAGATTTCAGAAAAACCTGGAAAGATTTGTATGAACTGCTGCAAAGTGAAATGGGAAGAACCAGGAAAACATTGTACACATTATCAGCAAGTATCAGCAACATTGTGTGATGATCACCTATGAATGACCTAACTTTTATCAGCAACACGATGATCCTGGAGAAGTACAAAGGACTCCTGTAGGAAAATGCTCTCCACCTCCAGATAAATAACTGATGGGCTCTGAATGATGATCAAAGCAAACTTTTTCTTTATTTCATTCTTTTTTGTGTGTTTTCCCCCTTTTGATCTTTTTCTCTTTTTACTACTATGACTAAAATGGAAATATGTTTTACATGATTGTATATGTATAACATATCAAATTGTCTACCATTTTAGGAAGGGAGAGGGAAGTGAGGGAAAAGTTTGGAACTCAAAATCTTGTAAAAATGAATGCTAAAATTGTCTTGACATAGAATTGGGAAAATACTATTAAAATAAAGATATATAATTGAAAAAATGATAATAGATGGATCTTAGATGGATGACTATTTTATAAAAGCTTAACCATTGGAAAGGAAACTTTCTTTCTGGATAGAAAAGCTATATACAGACAAGACACTGGTAATTAATAAATCACCTAAGGGGTATTTGCAGTTGCGTGTTGGTAAATGTTTAACAACTAGTTCTCTGAATATAAAATATTTTTCAGTTTAATCTGTGTTATAAATATTTTCCTCATCATTTTCTTAAGTCTAGACAACCAACAAAATTCAAGGCCTGATTTTTTGTGTTTTAGAGTCAACTCAAGCTGGTTCCAAAACACCCCTGGTGTGGGAGAATGACTATGTGAAGAATCTGTCTCCTTCACTAAAAGTATTAAAACTAAAAGTATTTAGATGTATCAGATCTTTTAGCCATGGTTTCTTTCTTCCTTCTTTTCTTTCTCTTTCTTTCTTTCTTTCTTTCTTTCTTTCTTTCTTTCTTTCTTTCTTTCTTTCTTTCTTTCTTTCTTTCTTCCTTCCTTCCTTCCTTCCTTCCTTCCTTCCTTCCTTCCTTCCTTCCTTCCTTCCTTTTGCTTTTTGGAGGGCAATTGGGGTTAAGTAACTTGCCCAAGGTCACAGGGCTAGGTATTTTTTTGTTGTTGTTGTTTGTGTGTGCATTAAGTGTCTGAGGCGGGATCCGAACTCAGGTCCTTCTGACTCCAGGGCCGACACTCTACTCACTGCGCCACCTAGCCTCCCCAACATGGTACTTTCTTAAAGGGTCCATGGTACCCTCTAATAAAGGGACCCTCTGATCTTCCTCAGGATCTGAGAAGCCCCATATTCATCTCAGTCTTTGTTTTTTTATAGGATTTCTAAATATGCAAAAGAGGTATAGTAAAATATAGAATCTTACTGGTTTATAGACCTTGCTCTTGGGAGTCAAAATATGCATCATCAGGGTGGGTCATAGGTTGGGTGAAGCATGGAGCATCTCCACTGACTAAGTTGTCCTAAGATTGTCACTTGATCACGTTAGGCAAGAGAAAGAAGTTCAGAGGTACAAAAATAAAGTGGAGAACTTTCCAAAGTATCAAGGCATTCCACCCATTTTGTATTTGGAAATGGAATTTGAGCAAAACATTTTGGAAATATCTTTATCAACATTCCTTTAGTTGTGCAAGTGAACCTCATGACTTGGTAAACAACTAGTGAATATTACATTAAAGTTTGAGTTCTACTATAAGAACTTATCTATCCCTATATGATTTATGTAACATATCAAACTAATTGGAATTCAGTAGGTGTCCAAATGAATTATTTCTCACATTATTCTGGCTATACATTTCTTATGTGTGACCTACTTCATACATGAACCTTGGCCACCTATGCTTCTTTGGTACTTTCATTTTTTTCCCCAATGAGGGTATGTGTTTGTAAGACTGTGCACAAGACTGTTAGACATGTTCTTCTGCAACTTTGTTTTACTATGCCACTGGATTGAATTCATTATATCCTCTGATTGACTAGTAAAAATAAATCATTGGTGGGGGCTTATTAGGTACTTTTAATTGGATATAAATCCTTAAACCAAGGTAATTTTTTTAGTTAATAAGGATTTCTTTTGCAAATGATATTTTATTTTTTCCACTTACATGGAAAGATAGTTTTGAACATTCATTTTAATAACATTTTAAGTTTCAAATTTTTCTTCTCACTCCCTCCCTTCCCACCCCCCTCCCTGAGATGGGAAACAATCATGTAAACATAACTTACACATTTGCCAAGCTGTGAAAGAAGAAAGAGAACAAAAAGGAAAAGCCACAAAACAGAGAGAAAGTAGTATGCTTCAATCTGCATTCAGACTCCATGGTTCTTTTTGTGGATGTGGATAGGATTTTCTATCGTGAGTCTTTTGGAATTATCTTAGATGCTCGTATTGCTAAGAAGAGCCAAGTCAGTCAGTGTTGATCATTGTCCAATGTTGCTATTACTGTGTATAGTGTTCTCCTGGTTCTGCTCACTTCACTCAGTATCAGTTCATGTAAGTCTTGCCAGGATTTTATGAAATCTGTCTGCACAACATTTCTTATACAAGTTAATTTGGGGGGGGCGGCGAGGGTTCACCATGTGCCTTAGGTTCTAGATTTTTAAAAAGAACGTAAATGTGTTCAATTGACTGGGAATATACATTTTAGTAGTCATGGTAATTAATTATATAGTGCTAGGTGTAAAGACCGTAGCATTGAAAAAATAAACATGTTGTCCCTTCTATCCTATAGAATCAGGTAAAATTCTACAAAGTAGCGTACAGCTGTTTCTTTTTAAAATTTTCTGAATAACTAAATTATTAAGTATTTCCATTTTTCCACTTAATTCCCGGGTTGAGTACAATGAAATCATTGAACCATATGTCTTCTCCTTAGACCTACTTCAGCACAAATAAATTTTAATAATACCACAACTTACTAATTACACCATTCCAACTAGCACAGTGCTTTGCACTTAATATGCACATAATAAATGTACGTTGATTGGTTATAGACTTTCCAGAAGACTATCTGGAAAAATGAGCACCCAAAATGAATCTAATCCTTACATTATTTTATACTCATTTAAAAACAATTCAGAAACAAATATTCACATATTGAACCTCATTGGTCATAGAATCTTAGATTAAAACTTCAAGAGGGTCTTAGAACTCACCTAATCTAACCCACTCATTTTACTGATGAGGAGTTTGCCCAAGGTCACACAGATAGTAAGTAGTGGTGAAGGTATTTGATAACGTTATAAAATAGAATGTTGGGGCACAGGGGAACAGATATATATCATTATCCCAATTTAAAAGAAAATGTGAAATTAGTTTTCTAATTAAGATCACATTTAGTATTAGTAAAAAAAAAAGCTTGGATTTAAAGAGAGACTTTAGAATTCTAAGTAGTAAACCAAATCCCACTGACAGTTCAAATTTGATCTCTATTTCTTTAATCAAAGCCACTTCTAGGAATTGCCAGTAAAGAAGAGGGTCTGAGAAAACAAGGGATGACACCAAAAACAGAACAAATAAACATTGCCAGTGGGTTTTGCAATCTAAGTTGCCAGCTTTGTGGATTTCACAGTAATGTTAAACACCTCAATTTATGAAGACTTACTTTGCCTATGAGATAAAAATAAATATTTTTAATCACCTTGAAAATGCTCCAGATCAATTGAAAGGTCATTAAATAGTTTTATCATAATGATTTCAAAGTAATAAATCATTTAAAAGTATGTGTGATGGGACAGTTAGGTTGCATAGTGAATACAGCACTGACCTAGAGTCAGGAGGACCTGAGTTTATATCTGCCTTCCAACACGTACTAGCTGTGTGACCCTGGATAAGTCGCTTAACCCAGATTGCCTCCAGGGTAGGAGGGGTGGGATTATGTGTGACTTTGGAGAATGTTGCACTCAATTTTAAAAATGAAACTCCTATCCAAATATTTTCACAAAACATTTGTAGAAACTTTTAAATCGGTGTATTGCAGCTGAAACCATTTAGCTTTGAAATATGTAATCTTATAAATGACTAAAGTAACGTTCTAGGGAGATGAAAGAAAATCATTTTTGTTGAGATATCAAACACTTGGAACATGTGTGGAACAGGATTCCCTCCTAAAGATTTATGAGTTCTAACTTCCTATTAGAATATCCTCATTTATATTTTCTCTCATATATAACATCTTAGTCACTGCTAGACAATAGTAACTGGATCTTTTCTAGGGTATCAAAATTTAGCCCCTAGAATCAACCCAACCTTTCTCTGGCTGCCCCCATGTCTGGAATGCTCTCTCTCTCTCTCATCTTCACTTCCTAGTTTTCTTCAAATCCCAACTAAAATCCTACCTCCTGTAGGAAGTTATTAATTTGAACTTTGAGCATATCTTTCAGTCAAGGAATTTACATTTGTTTAAAAGGAGTCAGCAATGGCTCAGAACAACTCTGAAATATGAAAGCAAAAAAATAAAATTGAAGCTCAGAGAGATGAAGGTATTCTTCCAAAGGCAAATAAAAAGCCAGGCACAGAATTAAGCCACTTATTCTAATCTAGTTCTTTCTTTTAAAATATAGAAACAAGTAACTTCTCATATATAGCCAAGGACTAGATATGCTACAAAATGACACTCTTCTTTTCCAACCAAGCTGAATATTGCATGTTTGTATGTGTGCATAAAGACATACACACATATAGACATACATATGATATTCAACTATATATGTGCGTACACACTCAAATCTGCATATATTTTTCACACATAGAACATTTGCTGACACATGGGATCAAAGATTTAGATCTGGAAGCAATATTAGAAACCTTCTAGCCTAAAATCCTCATTTAAGAGATGAAGAAATTAGGGGTGGATAGGTGCAGTGAGTAAGAGCGCTGGCCCCGGAGTCAAGATGACCCATGATCAGTCCCGGCCTCAGAAAATGAGCACCCACACATAAATAATGACTGGCTGTGTAACCTTGAGCAAGTTACTTAATCCCAATTGCTTAAAAAAAGAGAGAGAGATATGAAGAAATTCAGGCCAATGGTGGTTACATGATTTATCCAAGGACATACAGGCAGCCAGCATTAGAAGCAGAATTTGAACTCGAGTCCTCTGACTTTAGAGCCAGTAGTTTTTGGGTTTTTTTGTTTGTTTGTTCCCCCTCCCCTCTTCACAGTACATATTTTAGTGTTGGAAACATGAGATATTTGAAGATATAGTCATTAGTGTCAATATTATGAACGATCAGAAAAGAACTTTCCTGAGATATTATTACTTTAGTGGTTATTCACACAATAATTGCTAAACAACTTTCTGCATATTAAATATGGTGATGAAAGTCTATTAAAGCCATATCTGAAGAAGTATCAAATAGAAGAAAGAGCTATTGACTAGACAGAAATCAAATGACTTGGACTTCATTCCCATCTCTGCCACTAACTATTTCTATGACCTTTGGCAAGTCAGTTTCCTTATCTCCCTCAATTCTTCATCCATAAATTGAGATATCATGATCAGATGGTATCTAATAGACTTTCTGTTTTTAAAAATCTAAAAGTTTCTAAATCCCCACATGTATAAATTGAATTAGGCTTGCTTTGGAATACCAGTGAAATTAAAACATGAATAGCTGTAAAATGTACTGAGCTTGTTTGCTTTTAACAAACAATTGAAAAATGCCTTTTACCAGCATTAAGTGAATAACAAGAAAGGCAGACCTGTTATTGTCATGGGATCAGAATCATGCAAAACAAGTAGATTCTCACCTTTTTATAATGATGAGAATATTTTAACACAAATATTTATGCAGTGTTACCATAGGCTATTTCAGATTTTGCTCTTAATTTTGGACCCTAAAGGGCAAAATATATCATCTTAAAAGGAAGGGTCATGTAGGCACCTTAATAGAAGTTACTAAATAAAGAATATATCGTATTTTCAAACAGAAAAAAATACTGGCAAAAAGAAATGTTCTTGTCTTTCATGGTTCAACATAACAGTTTCATATATCACCTTGGGGAGTGATGTGAACCACTGTAGAGTATGGTCATTAAACCATCATAAGGGTAATGTATTGGAGGTTGGCCAAGAATGAGAAACAACAGGTTTGGTAGTATGAATTAAATCAGAATGAATCAGCAATTGCTTCCCGAAGTTGGAAGGGGAGAAGGACAGGTCAGGCCCACCCCTCCCCTTTTTGTGACTTTTTTTCCCGATAGTAAATGCTTAATAAATGTGTCATAATTGATTGATCTTCAATTAACTTCAGGTTCATCATCAGTTAAGGCTCAGAAGAAGGGCTCCCAGGACACAGAAGACAAACAAGCACCAGAAGGCTTATTTCTAAAAGCTATATGCTTAAGAAAAGTTGGTTTTAGTAATGGATGAGCACAGTAAAAAAAAAAAAAAAAGTACATTAACATTAAGAAAAGCATTGATTTTAAAGGGCACACTTGATAAAAATTTACAAGAACTAAAGTGCTCATAAATTTCACAGCTCTCCACATATTTTCAGATTTATTCACACAAGAAGGATTGAGTCATGTACGTTGAGGAGTTTCACATATAGAATCATTGCTGATTGGATGAGATACTTAATATTATCTTGGACCATGGCAAATATCAAAAGAGGAATAATCATTTCTAAATAATTGCTTTCACTCCTTCAGACATGGAAATGAATACTTGGGTACAAATATCACAAATCTTCAAAATCAGCCACAGTAATCAAATCATATTTTAGTTATAACACAAAGTGTATAGCTCCCCCGCACTCCATCCTGCCCCATGCACAAAACACTACATGCTGATGAGTATAGTGTGGGATATTTTAAATTGATTCGAAGAGCTACATTTTCTAGAGAAAATAAAACCTTTGGGTAAGTGATCAAGACAAGCTTTCTTTGAAAAGAGACTAAACAAGTTATGTAAATCAGGGTGGAAAATGGAACACAGAGGCAGCACCATGGATGGATGAATACCAGAGAAGAGTGAGATCTGATTCAGTATAGTTAGCATGCAAGAGCAATACTATGACATTGAAATCAAATGGATGGGAAGCGATTGTCATAAATACCAGAAGTCATGCCAACCTATAGGGCCTATGTAAACAATCTGCTGCCCGAATTACCTAAAAGGCATCACTAAACCAAGGTAGTTATGTACCTCTTTTGATTTCTCTAGGTTTCCCTACACTTTCTTAACTTTTTCATGAGCTCTGCAGTTTCAGTATGAAGGGGACATTTTAGAGCAGAGAAGAAAAATTGACAATCAAACTCTACAGAAAGTTAAGTCTCTGTTTCTTTAGCTGTAAAATGAAGGGTTTGGGTTAAGATGCTTTCAATGTTATTTCCTATGTTACTTTTTCTTCTATATAGTTGAGTCTTTCATATTAGAAATATCAGGAAGCATTGATCAATAATAAGGACTGATACTTAGACACTGTGGTGGATGCATAGCTATAAACAAGCGACTTTAAGAGTCTTTGTGCTTATCATTTCCTCATGGACCCCCAAGCATTCTTGAATAGACCTCCCCCTAGACTTGGTTGATCTTCTTAACCTAAAAGACAGTCCTCTAGAAAGCTAACCCTCAGTCCCACTTATCAACAAACAGCTCTTGGGCATTCCACAGAATCTCCAGACTTGAGTCCTTATCATTGCCTTCCCAATTAGCAAAGAACAAATCCTGCTCCAAAGATAGCTCTAGAGACATGTTTAAAAAGTTTTTAAAAGCTGTTTCCTCATATCTGCAAGTAACCACTCTTTGTAAATAGATCTAAGTAATAAACACAGAGGTGTTTATATTCTCTGAATATCACTGATACGTCCAACCTGGTTAAATACAAGAAAAATGAAATAGGTGGACATTTAAGGTTTGGGAGATGGAGGAAGGATGATTCAGCAAATGGGACTGAGGATGAATATGTAGACAAGAATCAGCATTGAGCAGCAATACAGAAATAGAAGTAAGAGAGTTTTCAAGATAAAATAGGGATCAGTAATGACAAAGGTTCTAGGGACTTCAAGGATCCTGAGGATTGAAAAAAAAATGCCAATAGCAGTTAAGATATTATAGAAGATATTTCAGTAGGAGTGGTAGAGTCATAAAGGTGATTGCAAAATATTTTGGAGTTTTGATATTTTTTTTGGTAGGCAATTCTCATTGATTAATATGTCCTACATTGAATAATAGAAATGTCATTGAGTCAGACTCCAAGGATGAGGCAACACTCCTAAATGGATGTGATTTCTTCCAACAAGGTGTTACTATCACCTACCATATTAGGTAGAGGAATCTTTAGGATGGAGACACCTCTACCCAAGGTGGGTGATCCTATTTTTCAACTATGAGAAACTAAAGCACAAAGAAATACAAAAAATTATAACAAGTCTTAATTAGAATTCCAGACCCTCTTCATAAACCTTAGAAAATCGCTAACATGTCTTGGTCATTTTGAATTCTAGCCCTTTATGAAGAAACTTTTTTGAATGAACAGTAGTAACAATCCTGATAACTGATGCAGACGGTAAATAACACTGGTCTTTTGGGAAGAGCTATATTTGACATTATTCCCAGATGTCTCCTGTGTACAGTGTGTGTATATGCGTGTGTGTGTGTGTGTATACGTGTGTGATTTCTGTGGGAATGCAATGTAGTATATCAGAGACAACTAAAATCCCTTAAGCCTGTCAACCTACTAATTCTATCCTATAAAGTCTCAAGTGTGTATGCTCTGGAATGCTGTCAGTAATTACCCAAATTACTGAAACTTTTTTCTAAAGTACTCAATCTTCACCCTAGAATGGGACTTATAATATCTCTTCTATTATTGCATAGCTTCCCTATAGCTTATGAATCACAATACAATTTATTTGTAGGAACAGGTAATATAAAAAACCAATAAATATCTTTTTAAAAGTATAGAAGTCTGCAATGGAGTTCATAATCAGCATCCTCTCCTCCTCTACTCTTGTCCCAGGCAGCTGTGGGGGAGTGGGGGAGGAGGGATAGGGTATAGAGTTGTGCTAATGAAGAAAGGGAAAGAAATTAAATTCTAGAAAGAATTTCTGCAGTGAAGTGCTTTAGCAAAATTGGGTGGGTAGGGGTGCGGTGGAGGGAATATTTTTAGGAGCCATGCTGAGATTCTTCTAATGGTGTGCTGTTCAGTTGATAACATAATTTTGCAAGATAAAGAAATTCTTTGATTCTTAAAGTCAAAAAAGAGATTAATAAAAATGAAAGTAAGAAAACTATTGAACTTATACATAAAACTGAATGTGAAAATATTAACAATATAAAAAACAATGAAACAGATAAAGTTTTAGTTAATTTGATTTTTTTTTAAAAAGAAGAAAATCAAATTATCAGTATCAAAAATTAAAAGGGTGAATTTATCACCAATGAAGAGGAAAGAAAAGCAATAATTAGGAGGTGTTTTGCTGAATGAATATGACAATTTAAGTGAGATAGGTGAACCTTTACAAAAATATAAATTGTCCAGGGCAACAGGAAAGAGGAAATAAAATAATTTACCACAGTTTTAGAAAAAGAACTTGAACAAGCCATCAATGAACTCCCTAAGAAAATATCTCTTTGACCAGATGGATTTACAAGTGAATTCTACCAAACATTTAAAGAACAAATGATTCTAATACCATCTGGAAAAATAGGTGAAGGAGTCCTGCCAAATTCCTTTTATGACACAAATATGGTGCTGATATCTAAACCAGGAAGAGCCAAAACAGAGAAAGAAAATTATAGATCAGTTTCCTTAATGAACATTAATGCAAAACTTTCAAATAAAATATTAGCAAAGAGCTTACAGCAATTTTTCATGAGGATAATACACTATGACCAGATGTAATGCCAAGCAAAGGCAACTTCCAAGGTTCAGAATACCAGCATAGTAGCTCCTCATTTTATTCAGTGACGAATTAAAGCAAAACATTCACAGAATAGAGAAAATCAAAATACAGCAGCATTCACCAAGTGTAATTCAATAATTTCCAAGTACTTCTCCACCCCAGGGCAGTACATTCATTTGATCAAATCACAAAGTCTCTCTTCTCAAATGGAGATTAATATTAGTTTCCAATCACAGACAAAGCATATTCATTTGGTCTATCACAGAGAACAAAAGTCAAGTTTTCCACCCCTGGATCACAACTGAATTAAATTATCATTAGTTAACAGCAAACACCTTCTCAAAAGGGGCAGTGGAGAGTACAAAGGCCACTACCCCTGAATTACAGCAAGGTTAAGATATCATCACAGCATTCAACGCCCGCCCAATGAGATGTCTTTACTTCATCTTGACCCAAGGCAAATTCTCAGCAATCTCTGTTCCAGGGGAGACAAAGCTTAACAAAGCCACAATATACATTGCCAGTGGACTCATCAATTCACTTTCTGCCTGCAGAACAATCTCAGGACCCCTGAAAACATCAACGCCCTCTTCCAGGATTTTTGTAAGCATACAACAAGAAAATCCATCTTCAGTGCTTCTGAACCAACAGCAAGGTTCCAGGACCTCTGCAACTACAGCACTGTCTTTCACCAGTGGACAAATCTGGCAAAACAACATCAAAAGAGACAGACAAAATACCACCATCACAGCTATGTCTCTTCAGTCCTTGGCAGCTCCAACTGGTCCTCAGCAATCCTCTCTCACTTTGCTTCCCCAATGCTGCTTCCAAAAGTTCTTCTGCCTCTCTTTGCTCGAGCCTCCTCTCTAAATCCATGGCACCAGCTCCTCCCAGTTCAGCCCTCTTTTTTCATGTCAACAAGTCCATCGCAAAGTGGGATTAACAAGCTCTCGGTTTTGACACTCACCAAAAACCAAGCCAGTACAGGGGGATCTTTAAATTCCATTACTATTACACCAGGTGGGACTTATACCAGGAACTTGGGGCTGTTTGAATATTAGGAAGACTATTAGCATAATTAACCACATCAATAATATAACTAAAAGAAGTCATGGGATTATCTCAATAGATGCAAAGAAAGCTTTTGACAAAATAGAACACCCATTACTATTAAAAACCCTAGAAAGCACAGGAATAAATGGAGTTTTCCTTAAAATGATAAGAAGTATCTATCTAAAACCATCAGCAAGTATTATATGTAATAGAGATAAGCTAGAGGCATTCCTAATAAGATCAGAGGTGAAGAAAAAGTATATCAATTATGACCATTATTATTCAATATTGTACTAGAAATGTTAGCTTTAGCAAAAAGAGAAGAAAACAGAAGTTAAAGGAATTAATAAAGTAGGCAGTGGCTTTGCACTTTATATGATGGTATGCTTAGAGTAAACCTGCGTAGCTTGGCCATAGCTAGGGGCCAAAACTAAAATAGGCTAAACTTCTTAAACTTCTTTGGGCCACAGATAAATTCTTAGTATCTCACTTTCCAAGTAAACATCTAATTAATGATTAACCTATTTTGAAATAAACCATATCAAAAAGGGAAATTTCAAACAATAACAATTAATTATGCTTATTAATTAAGATATTTATCATAAAATCACATTAATATTAAAATTATTTTGTTAAGTGGTACAAGTTTTAATATATTTTTCAGGTTTTCTTACTTTTTATATTAGTTAATGGGACATATTACACTTCTCATCAATCAGTTTATTGTTCTCTGGGGTCATGTTTGAAATATATTTCTTTAGAAATCAGAAAACTAATTTTAGTAGTTGCCTTATTTCCTAAGTTTACTTTCTTGAAAAAACACTCTTTTTCACTGAGATTTTTCAACAATTTGGATGCTTTGTTTTTCATTTTTTTTCTTGAGACTATCTTTCTTTATTAACTTCTGTTTTATATCATTCATTTGCGCCAGATTTTGAGTTACAGTCATTTTCCCCCCATTATTCCCCTACCCAACCTCCCAGAATAGCAGTCCCACAAGATATCGCTTCCTCCAATCTGCTCTCTCCCATACCTTCTCCCATACCCCCTTCAACTTTTCCATTAGAGGAAGGTGAGTCTTGGTGTCCCAATGCCTGCACATCTTATCTCCCAATTGTAAGCAAAAGAGTATTAATAATAGTATTTATATATATTTGAAACATTTAAAGTTAGGACCTCGAAATTCAGATCCATTTCCTTCCTCCCTTGTCACCCATTCCCTCTGGGGAGATAAGTAATTCAGTATATGTTGTACATGTCTAGCTATGCAAAACATTATCATAGTAGATATGTTGTACAAGGCTGCTTATACTTCCCTCCCACTCATCCCACCCCCCACCTGGTCCATTCCCTACATGATCCTGTCCCTCTTCTATAGTGGGTACTTCCAACCTCCCCTCCCCCCAAGGATGCCCTCCCATCCATCATCCCTCCTCTCATCCCCCTTCCCCCTATTCTGCTGCAGGTTGAGATATCCCATTTAGGATGTATGTCATTCTCTCCCTGAACCAAATTCAATGAGAATCTGGTTTTGCCATTTTTGCCTTCCTATTCTTCCCCTCTCTTGCAACCACTTCCCCTTGCTTCTTCTACATGAGATAGTTTACCCTACCCTGTCTCTCCCCATCTCCTCTTGCCACTTTCCTCTCTCACTTGATAATTTCATCCCTTGAGTATTCTCGCTTCCCAACAAATTCAACCTATGCCCTCTATCCATATATAACTGTAACCATATACACACACATTCATATATGTATTCATATGACCACACACCCTTCTTCCCTTATTTTCATAGTGAGAAAGATATCATCTGTCACAGTTATTGCTTTTCCATATAGGAATATAAATAGTTCAACTTTGATAAGTTCCTTTTGATTTCTTTTCCCTGATTGCCTTCTCAGGCATCTCTTCCTTCTTGTGTCTGGAAGCCAAATTTTCTATTCAATTCTGTTTTTTTCCTCAAGAATGCTTGAAAGTCCTCTATTCCACTGAATGACCATATTTTCCCCTGAAACAAAATACTCAGTTTTGCTGGGTAAGTGACCCTTGGGTTCATTCCCAGTTCTTTTGCCCTCTGGAATATCATATTCCATGCCCTTCAATCCCTCAGTGTAGAAGCTGCCAGGTCCTGGGCTATTCTGACTGTGTTTCCACAATATTAAAATTGTTTCTTCCTGGCTGCTTGTAGTATTTTCTCCTTGATCTGGGGATTCTGGAACCTGGCTATAATATTCCTGGGAGTTTTCTTTTTGGGATCTTTTTTAGGAGGCGATCGGTGGATTCTTTCAACCTCTATTTTGCCCTCTGGATCTAAAACATCAGGGCAATTTTCCTTGAGAATTTCTTGAAGGTGATTTCTAGGTTCTTTCTTTGATCATGGCTTTCAGGTAGTCCAATAATTTTTAAATTGTCTCTCCTGGATCTATTTTCCAGGTCAGTGGTTTTTCCCATGAGGTAATTCACATTGCCTTCTAATCTTTCATTTGTTTGGATCTGCTTAACAGCATCTTGATTTCTCATAAATTCATTAGCTTCCATTTGCTCCAGTCTAACTCTGAAGGAATGAATCTCCTCAGTGAGCTTTTGAGATTCTTTTTCCATCTGGCAAATTCGACTTTTTAAGGCATCTTCTCCTCATTGCCCTTTTGGGCCTCCTTTGCCATTTGAGCTAGTCTATTTTTTAAGGTGTTGTTTTCCTCAGTCAGGCTGTTGACCCTCATTTCATACTTTTCCTGCATCCTTCTCATTTCTCTTTCCAATTTTTCCTCCACTTCTCTTATTTGATTTTTAAAGTCCTTCTTAAGGTCCTCTATGGCCTGCAATCTGCTCATGTTTTCCCCTGGGGCTTTTGGAGCAGGACTTCTGACCTCAGTCCTTTTCCCGCTCTATGCCCCCAAAATAGGAGTCTAGGGTTGCATTTTTCTGTTTCCTTTGCCTTGGCATGTTGCCACTTAATTGCTTGACTTTTGGGCTTGTTGCCACACTATGGCTTTAAGGCCAGCTAGAGGAATTTTCGTCCTGAACGTGTGGGGGGGCAACTTCCGTTTCTGGCAAGCTGTAAACCCACCCACAACTCCCACCCTAGATCACAATCCAGATCCAGGGAGGTTAAAGCAAGAGCAATTACCCCCCCCCCCCCCCAAGACTGATCGCTGGATCCCCCTACAGTTCACAGGCCAAGAGCTGGAGCTGCCTCTGAAAACTACAAAATGGCGTGTCTCCTCAGTGGCTTCTAGCCCCCAGGGGAGGGAGCCAACGCATTCCCCAAATACTGGTCCCAAAGTCCATAGGACACTAACCTCTTACTTTGTCCTAGGCATGTCTATGTTGATAATTCTGGAATCGCTACAGCTGCTGGTGTTCTGGGGTTCCTCCAGCCGGCTGCTGGCCCTGCCGCCCTGGGGCTAAAACCTCGACTCACGCGGACCTGGGCTCCTCTCAGCTTGGCTCCCTGCGCTCTACGTGCTGTATGCTGCCGGCTCCCAGAGTGCTGCACTGGTCCTTCCTGCAGGGCTGTCCTCTGTGTCGTTCTGTGGGTGCTGGGGCTCCAGAAGTTATTCAGAGTCCCCTTTTACATAGTTTGGGGGGAATCTGGGGGCAGAGTGGCTTGGATGAGCTGTTTCTACTCCGCCATCTTGGCTCTGCCCCCTTTGTTTTTCATTTGTGTCCAATTTGCTTAAGGATATTTTGATTCTTTAAAATGGTGATAAAGATTACCTCTTTGCAATCAAGGCACAATATATGTCTCTTGCGTAAGTAAAAAGTATCTATTCGTCCACTACAGATTAAATGCTCTATGTTCTGATTCAATCTTCTGTTTGGTTTTTTTTATCCCCGGTCTTACAAAGTCTTCCCCAAAACTTTAATGTTAGAACCAAAAAATCTCCACAGCAATTGCTCACATACAAAGAAATATTAAACTGAGTATCTGACCTTGGAGAGAGTGCCAGATACTCGTGTAACTTGGAGGGTGGCCATGCAACGAAGGAGAAGAAGAAACCCTCAAGTTGTTGATGCTCATTGCATAGTGGTTGTCTGCTATGTTGGTGCATAGTGGGACTCATTTTGTTCCTGTCCCAAGTCAGTAATGACCAAGAACAAAGTGAAAAAATACACCTCACTCTTCTCAGCCTAGAGACAGGCTGACAATGGTTGGTTGCCACGGGCTACATGACAAACAGGAGATTGTAAACAGTGGCAACCTGTTATATGATGGGCACGATAGTGACTAGTGGAAGGGTTAAGTGGGCCAGAGACAAAGCAATTCTTACATCTCTACTTTCTTTCACATCCTTTACGTTTTTCATGGGCAGCCCAAAATCCTTTGGTGGGTCACAGATGGACCACGGGTTGTACATTGTATAGGCCTGACTTAGAGAATTCTAGAGAACCAACTAAAAAACTACCTTAAAAATGAACAACTTCAGCAAAGTTGCAGGATATTAAATAAATCCACATAAATAGTCAGCATTTCTAAATATCACCAATAAAGTCCAGCAGCAAGAGATAGAAAAATTCCATTTAAAGTAACTGTAGATAATATAAAATATTTGTGGGTTTGGGGTGGCAAGGTGGTTCAGTGAATAAGGCACCAGCCCTGGAGTTGGGAGAACCTGAGTTCAAATCTGGCCTCAGACACTTAACACAAAATACTAGCCATGTGACCTTGGGCAAGTCACAATCTTAGTTGCCCTCCAAAAAGCAAAAAAAAAAAAAATTGTAAGTTTACCTGCCAAGACAAACCCAGGAACTATATAAATACAATTGCAAGACACTTTTTCACACAAATAAAGTCAGATCTAAACAACTGGAGAAATGTCGAATGTTCATAAATAATATAATAATATAGGGAGTTAATAAAATAAAGCTGGCATTCTACCTAAATTAATCTATTTGTTCTACCAAAAATTATTTTATAGAGCTAGAAAAATAATAACAACATTCATGTGAAAGAATAAAATGTCAACAATATCAAGAGAATAAATGAAAAAAAAAATGCAAAGGAAATGGGTCTAGCTCTACCAGATTTAAAGCTATATTATAAAGCATCAATCATCAAAGCTATTTGGTACTGGCTAAGAAATGGTGGATCAGTGGTATAGATTCAGTAGTCAATGACTATAGTAATCTACTTTTTGATAAGTCCAAAGACTCCAGCCACTGGGATAAGAACTCACTATTCTACAGAAACTGTTGGAAAAACTGATAAATAGTATAGCACAAAATAGGAATAGATCAAATTCTCACAGCCTATAACAAGATAAGGTCAAAAGAGGTATGTGATTTAGACATAAAGTATTATATTATAAACAAAATAGGAGAGCAAGGAATATTTTGCTATCAGATCTATGGAGAAAAGAATTTATGACCAGACAAGAGGTAAAGAACATTATGAAATGCAAAATAAATGATTTTGATTTCATCAAATTAAAAAGGTTTTGGAAAAACAAAACCAATGCAACCAAGATTAGATGGAAAGCTGAAAGCTAGGAAACAATCTTTATAGCAAGTGTCTCTAATAAGGGCCTCATTTCTCAAACGTATAGGAGAACTGAATCAAATATATAAGAATACACGTTTTTCCCCAATTTAAAAAAGGTCAATGGATATGAACAAGCCATTTTCAGATGAAGAAATTAAAGTTATCTATAATCATATAAAATGCTCTAAGTCCCTATTGGTTAGAGAAATGAAAATTAAATAACTGTGAAGTACTAATTCACACCTATCATATTGGCTAATATGACAAAAAAGGAAAATTATAAATATTGGAGATGTGGGAAAATTGAAACATTAATGCATTGTTTGTGGAATCGTTAACTGAAAAAAAACATTTTGGAGAACAATTTGGAACTATGCCCAAAGGGCTATCAAACTGTGAATACCCCTTTGATCCAGTAATGCCTTTACTAGGTCTGTATCCCAAAGAGATCATAAAAAAGGGAAAAGGACCCAGATATACAAAGATATTTACATCAGCTCTTTTTGTGGTGGCAAAGAATTAGAAATTTAGGGGATTCCCATATATTGGGGAAAGCTGAACAAGTTGTGGCATAGCAATGTAATGGAAAACTATTATGCTATAATAAATGATGAGTAGGCACATTAAAAAATACCTGGACTTACATGAATTGACGCTGAGTAAAGTGAACAGAACTAAGAGAACATGGTACATAGTAACCGCAATATTGTGTGATCATCAACTATGAACGACTTATCTCTTCTCAGCAATACAATGGTCTAAGACAATTCTAAAAGATTTGTGATGAAAATGCTAAACACTTCCAGAGAAAGAACTATGGAGTTTGAATGCAGATTGAAGAATATTATTTTCAATTTTTTTGTTTTGTTTTCTTTCTACTGGTTTTCCCCATTTGATTGGATTCTTTTCTTGCCATGACTAATATATATATATATATATATATGTAAAACCTATATCAGATTGCTTGCTATCTTAATGAGGGTGGAGGGAAAAGAGGAAGAAAAAGTTGCAACTCAAAATCTTACAAAAATGTATGTTTTAAACTATCTTTACATGTAATTTTGAAAAAAAATTAACTAATTTTAAATGCTGAGAGAGAGACAGAGAGAGACAGAGAAAGACAGAGAGAGACTTAGAGAGACAGACAGAGAAAGAAAGAGAAATATTCTTTATATTCTATATAGGTTTGGCATCTCAATCAATTCCTTTTATTAAAAGAATTGTTGACTGGACTTCAGTCTCACCACCTGACACCTGCTGGTTCAGCCTGGGCTCATCTTTTGTCCACTCCTGCCATGTGCCTGTCTTCTTTCCTATTGCTCTCTGGACTGAATATTCATACTTGTGTCTCTCTGTAGTTTCTCTTTTTCTCTCTTTCCTAACCTCAAATTTGGGTAGAATTCTCTTCCTCAAGGTTGCTGGATCCCCATAGTGAAATAATTCAAACTGTGATACTAGAGAGGTTCTCTCAAGTTTCTAAGCCTGAGATCCCTAGATGGAGTTAGGTAGCACAGGAAATAGAGTGCTGGGCCTGGAGTTAGGAATACCTAAATTTAAGAGGCTGCCTCAGATATTTACCAACTAGGTGACCTTAAAGAGGTCACTTAACATCTGCTTGCCTCAGTTTCCTCAACTGTAAAATGGGGATGATAAACCCACCTCATTGGTTTATCATGAGGATCAAATGAGATATTTGTAAAGAGCTTAGCTTAGCACCAAGTACATAGTAGGCACTATATAAGTGCTTATTTCCTTCTCTTTCCCCTTCCTGAACTTTTCTAGGTCTTGACTGTCTTGTGAGAACTGAGATTAGGGGACAGTAGAAATCCAATAGAGTATTCCTTGTATAGAGACTCCCTCCACTGATGCAAATCAGTGATTCCTCTGCAACCTATACTGTTATATTCCTCATACATGGAGAATTTCCCCATAGTCACAGGTAAGAGGTATCAGAAATAGAATTTTAGCTGAGGTTTTTCTCATGTCAATTCCAATCCTTCATCTGCTCTATCATATTGACAAAGGAAATATTTACTAAGGCTAAATCTATGGTCATAATTTCCTCTGGATTGATGAAATTTTATTTACTTCATCTTCACAAGGAAGAAATCATTATTACAGTCTAAATATAGGTCAATCAGTTTGTTGGACATTGCTTCCAAACTCTCTGGTAATTTTCTTTTCAACAAATCCCAGGATTACTCCTCCCACTTTTCCAGTAATAAAATATCCTATAAAGAGTGAAAAGGTTTAGGCACAACTATGCTATACCTGATCACCAATGTACCTGGTTCCATTTTACTGAGCAAACAATTAAGAAAAATTTAGGGCTTCTCACAGCATTCATTGATCTAACATTAACCTTTGATGAAAGAGACAAGAACAATCTATAGACCAAACTTTCCAACTTCTATATAGAGTCATATTTCTTTTCCAGATTCTGTATGTGGCAGTAATATTACTGTTAAGATCACCATAGCTAGGGATGGATTCATGACAGGTTTAATCTCTTTCTTAAATGGTGTCAAACTGTCTCCTTAGAACTATGGTGGATTAAAGAGAGTGGATTCATCAGGACCTTTGACCTGTATATGAATCCTACTCAGACAGTACTATAGTTATAGGATTCAGTGCACATTATTTCACTGTTCTTGGCCTTGATGAATCCACCCTCTTCATGCAAAACATAGAAAATCTCTTTTTTAAAAAGAAAACAGTGGAAAGGATGTATTATTTTCTCCGGGTCAACCAGTCTGGTTCTTGAAACTTTCTTGATGGAATGGCAACTCTGCACCCCTTAGTCCAGCAGCTAAAGCAACCAGCTATCACTTTAACCTACAACATAACTTCCTGACCTACAGCCACTTGTTAAAAAATTCAATCATGACTTGACTGTGATCCTGCACCTGCCAAAGGCTCAGGGTAAATCACTATTAGAGACTAGACACCCTTAAAGACACATTAACTATTTTTGCTTCTCTGTTTTCCAAGGTCTATTCTTAGGATAGGTTACCAGAAAGCAAAGCACCTGGATCATATTATCACAGACCCCTGAAGAAATGCCCTCACAGAGTCAAGATTTACTACTCTGCCCTCCCTCACTGGACAGGTCAATATAAGAAGTATCCATTTGAACAGCTTTACAATCTTTTGAAAAACTCAAGTTTATTTACTGTTATTGACTCTCCTTGTAAAAAAGGCTCATATAATAAAAAATGTTTTTTTAACTTTATTTCAGGGAAGAAAAAAGTTCACAAATTATTTAATTTCTTTCTCTTGACAGAAAATGAATATGTTCCCCTTTACTACTGCTACCACCTTTTTTTCCTGCAATTATGCCAGAAAACTTTAAGCCAAATTTGCTGCTCAAAAATAATAATTAGTTCATCTCAAATGACTGGTAACATCTACTCCTCCTATATTCCCCTGAGAGGACCTCCTCTCCGTTTTTGCCCATGACTGTCCTACTGGAAATTCCTTTTAAATATATAAGCCTAAATGTAAAAATTGTTTGGAAGGAGACAATGAATAATGAAATAGCAAGGAATTTAACTGCAAAGCAAAGATATGGGGGTGGTGAGGTACAGAGGCTATGCTAGGCATCATGGGTATTTTTAAGCTCCTTCGGGCTGTAATTGTTTTCTATTTTACTACACTTCTGTGCACCACTGAAGGGATTTATAACATCTTAGGGAAGAAGACTGTTTTATTAGATATTTCTGGAAGTTTCCCCATCAGGTAATTCTTTTACATTTACAGAAAAGAAAATAAATATTGAGACAGATGTCCAAGGCTTCTCAGACTACCAAGCAGCTGAATTTAACCAGTAGTCACTTCCAATCGGTTATGTTTCCCACTAAACTCTAGGATGTGTCCTTTTAAGTATGTGGGACTTTTCTTGGTTGTTGTTTTTGCTGTTCTGAATACTCCAAATGCTTAATCCTTCAAAACTTCTAAAGATCTGTCATTTCATAGTTTCAGAGACTCCATTCACTGATGCAAATTGCAAACTCTTTCAAACTCCAGCGTATAGCCACATGATCAGCTGTAGTCAATAAAATTAATTGACTAGTAGAGAAATTTCAAGTAATCTGCTCCTGAGAACTCATCCCCAGGCTCAGCCCAAAACCTGTTAGGACCTAACAGAGCTTATGCTTTCCTGGCCATCAAGAAGACAGGATCAGTTTATATCCACAATGAGGATTCTGACTAGGACTTAAGTGAGAGCTCAAAATGCAGAAAGTACTTCAAATCTTTGGCAATATTCCCATTCAAAACTTCATATTCAGTGGTTTGAATGTAGCCAAAAATAAAATTCACCAATATCTTTCTTTAATGAAGCAGAGACTTTATTTCTACTTTAAAAACAAAAATTCTTAAAACTTTGGCAGAATAGGAACAATGCAAAAAGCATTTTGCAGTTACTTTTAAATTTTCTTTTTTAAAAACTATTCAAAAAGAAAAGAATTGTCTTCATTTAACTGATCATCTTTCTCTTCTATTATGACCAATTACTTGTCCATTGGATTAATATTTTTTTGGTTATTTAGTCTTTGCAGTTGTGTCTAACTCTTTGTGACCCTCATTTGAAATTTTCTTGGCAAAGATATTAGAGTGGTTTGTCATTTCCTTCTACAATTCATTTTAAAGATGAGGGAACTCAAACAAACAAGGTTAAATGACTTGCTTAGGGAAATGCCAGTGTCTGAGACTGGATTTGAACTCAGGTCTTTCTGACTCCAGTCCTGGTACTATATCCATTGCAGCACCTAGCTTACTCTGGGTTAATATTAAGATAACCTATTTAAATATTCTAATTGAAATAAAATTAATCTTTTACGATAAGTATAAGACTCTGGATGAATTAAAATTTAATCTCCAAACCAAAGTATTTTGAATACCAGGCAAACTTCTTTTTCAAAGTTCTTCACAATGTATAGAATTTTGTGAATGAAACATAACATTAGAGCACATTCTCAATTGTCCGTGTGCTTACAGAAATTTTCCTTATGTGCAGATACCTTTGGCATGAAATTCCACAGAATGCAGAAATCTGATCACAGAAACATAGATGTAGGACTGAAAAGAAGTCATCTAGTACAATTTCCCATCTTAAAGATGTGGAAACAAGGGGCAGCTAGGAGGTGCAGTGAATAGAGGAGGAGGACCTAAGTTCAAATCTCTTATACTTAACACAAAAACTAGCTTTGTGACCTTGGGCAAGTCACTTAACCTTAATTGCCCTGCTGTCCCCCCTCCAAAAAGACAAAAAAAGA
Source organism: Gymnobelideus leadbeateri (assembly GCA_011680675.1). NCBI lineage: Eukaryota > Metazoa > Chordata > Mammalia > Diprotodontia > Petauridae > Gymnobelideus > Gymnobelideus leadbeateri. The sequence continues at coordinate 51,280 of WOXC01000759.1, forward strand.
TCAAATGGGATAATATTTAAAAGGGGCAGTTAGGTGGCACAGTGAATTGAGCACCGGCCCTGAAGTCAGGAGGACCTGAGTTCAAATATGACCTCAGACACTTAACACAAAAATTAGCCATGTGACCTTGGGCAAGTCACTTAACCCCAATTGCCCTCCAAAAAGCAAGAGAAGAAAAAAAAGATGTGGAAACAAGCCCAGAGAGGTCTTGGTTTGTCCAAATTTACATAGATACTCAGGGGAAAATTTAGGATGCAAACTCAGGCCTCCAGAACTTAAAGCTAACACTCTTTACTTTACTATGGGAAGGGAATGGTAGTAATGGTAGTAATCTCAACCTTCTTATAGACATGAAATAAGAATTTCTTTTCAGAATATTTCTATAATATATTGCTTCATCCATTGAAATTGAAAAACGTACAAGGATTTAAAAGTACTGCAAAACTTCGGTAGGTCTGAGAGCTTATCAGCATAGCCACTTCCTCCAACAGTGTAACCTATTGACAATGATCCTCTGTGAGTGTTGTCTAAGTATGAACAACCTTCCTTATTGGATGCAGTATATTTTTCTGCATAATAATGATATGGCAGGGAGGAGGTGGAGAAGCAGAGAAGAAGGAGGAAGTCAAGAAAAGAAAAAAAAAGAGGAGGAAGAAGAAAAAGAAGACCAAGAGGAGGAGGAAAAGAAGAGGGGTAGAAGAAGTAGAAGGAAGAAGAGAAGGGAAAAAGAGGAAAAGGAAGAGGAGGAACAAAAGCAGGAGGAGGAGAAAGAGGAAATGAAGGAAGAAGAGGAGGAAAAGCAAGAAGGAGAGAAAGAAGGAGAGGGGGAAGAAGAGGACGACCAGGAAAAGGAGTATGAAAAGTGAGAGGAAGAGGCAGAGAAAGGGGAGAAGGAGGAAAAATAGGAGAGGAAGAGAAGGATTTTGCTAAGAGAAAGGAGATATTCTAGGACTTATAGAGGTGTTTGAAAATATTATTAGTGGGAGAAATATAAATCATGGAAAATGCAGGACAACAAAAGCATACACATAGTATATCAGACCTAAAAAGTTATTTGCTGAGGCCACTGGTTATAGCACAAACTGGAAGACAGGAAGAGTATGGTAGGACATAAAGGGGTTAATGAATTAAGCCTCAGTGATTTAGCTGGATTTGTAAGGTGCATGATGTAAAGTTCCAGAATGCCTATAGTATTCAGAGAAGTTAATACAATAATCAGCCCTTTAACCATCACTGAGTCCTGGGAAGTTTTCTTCCATGTATTTCTATAGATGTTCCACCTAACACACTGGAAACCTTGCTATCATTCCTCCAAGATTCTAAAGATACCACTGTAGAATTTGTATTGTCCATTTATTGTCTTAGTCCTGCTACATGACTGATCATATATGAACTTAATGACATCCTTTATGTGATATCATTTAATTCACTACTAAGTAAGCACTGTAGATGACTATATTTTGTCTATGGCAGAATTAAAAACTCTTTTGCATATGTGAAATTATTTGAAAAGTAGGTATTGAGACAAAGAGAAAATGATCTTTTAATTTAGGGTTCACATCTTTGCTAAATGATGCTTAAATTAATGGACTAATATAGAAAGCAATCTAACCTATAGACTGGTACAGAAAATGAAAATATGTTTTCTGGTCTTATTTATATTTATTAAATTTAATATTCATCATATGGCTAAGGTAAACGAGAAAGTGTTGACTACACAATGCATGCTAAATCTTAACCCGTTAGTGACCAAATTTAGTCAGTTGAACTTAATATCATCTGTGATTCACACTTTAGGTAGAAAGTTTTTCTCTTGAAAAAAAATTAATGCATTAGTTTAATTTAAACATACAATAATTCACTAAGAATTTATTGTATCAGCTGCATATAATTTTCCTCAAAGTTGACTATTCTAATTTCCTTTATGCACATATTTTGATCTGTGATTTCATTTGGATATTTTCTTCTAATGGTAAAGGTCACAAACCCCTACTTTCCCTGTGAAATTCTTATTCATGTCCATAAACATCATTCTTTATTTTTATTTTTACTTATTTTTTGCTTTTTTGGAGGGGCAATTGGGGTTAAGTGACTTGCCCAATGTCACATGGCTAATTTTTGTGTTAAGTGTCTGAGGTCGGATTTGAACTCATGTCCTCCTGACTCCAGGGCTAGTGCTTTATTCACTGTGCCACCTAGCCACTCCCATAAACATCACTCTTTATCCATTTTTATCTGGAAGTCTCTTTTTTTCTCAGAAATTATGGATTTGATTCTTGGTATTCTTACATTTAGCACATTGATACACAAATAGGTAAACTCATATAAATATATAAAGATATACTTAATATATATTCTAATATATGTATATAACTAGCACTTAATAAGTAACATGTAATTTAAATTATTTGAATTTTCCATTTGGCTCCACAAGGATGATTTATATTTTAATGAGATTTGTAATCTTTTCAGCTGGGGAGTCCCCTCCAATTCAAATAAAAATCAATCCATGTCTGCCCATCCTGTGCAATGCTTATTCATATCTTCTCATAAATTCACCACAGATGGTGGCCCCACCATGCTAGAGACCTTTCTTTGACATTTTGACCCCCCCGCCAAGGTGTGGGGAGTCTAACCCAATAGCAGCTTCAGTGCATTCTACAAAGCGTGATTGCTAAAACTATCAACCTATATACAATTTTAGTCATCCTAGTAGTCCCTGTCTTGAATATCACAACATATATTACAATTAATGAAAAGGACATTTAATCTGGTCATTTGCATGCTAATGCCAACTATTATTTTTTTATTATTAACAGGTTACCTATTAAATATTTTTCCTATTGTTTGTTGGACAAATAAACTTAGAATATAACTTTCCTGCAGAAAAAAAGGAGAAATGGAGGCTTTGATAGAAATAAAAAAGCATGGAGTCCTTAATATTTAGAGAATTGAGATATACATACATACATACATATACATAAACATATATACACACATACACATATACAGACACACATATGAATGTATGTGTATCTGTATGTATAGATGTATCTGTATGTATAGATGTATCTGTATGTATATACACACATATATATGTATGTATGTATAAAAGAATGACTTTTTAAATAGCTCAACCTCTCTGTCAAGTGTCCAGGATCTAAACAAAAAGAGATGAAAATATAATAGATAAATGAAGCCAAGTTAAGCCAAGGAATGCCTGTTCTTAGTAAATAATGAATTCTCCTCCTGGACTACTTGTATTGAGGTGGTTGGGTGGAGAACAAACAAAATTGGGCCTTCACTTTATAGTCAACCTATTAAAATTTTGGCTTCAGGGGATTTTTCCCCCCAAGATTAGAAGTGCATTTTCTATCCTTCATTGTTATTCAGGCTAGTAATCTTTTGCAGATAATCAGTTCATTAGCTAGACTTTGGGAAATGACCCTGGCATCATCTTTCTGTTTTATTTTTCAAGGGGCACCATTCAAAGTTATGTGTTTTGCATCAAAAGAAGCTTGGAGAAATAGTATAAAATTTGACAAGTTTCAATACTTGGTGGCAAGATTTGTGACTTCCATCCATCTCCCAAGGTCAGGTATATAAGTCAGTTGGTTCCACTTAAAGGGTATATGCAAGTAACCTGAAGGTAGTCAAGATGTGAATTTAGTTGGGAAGCAAATTTAGTTGTGTTGAAAATAGTTTCTGTTTTCCAAAGCAATAAAAATATTGCCTTACTGAAAGAAAATAAATTTTGCCTTAGTAACAATTAGATTCTGAAGGGATTTTACATAAAAATTTAGAACATGACCCATTGTACTTAGGCTACAGGACCTATATAAAAAGATTAAGTTCTCTTCCATCAAACAGAAAACAAACCTTTTGTGATGACTTTTTGGTTAATGAAAATTGTTCAACAGATGAAAGTAGTATAAGGAAAATAAATCCATTTTTCTTTTTTTTTTCTGAACTCCAAGTTTCCCTTTCTTGATTTCTAAAAGTACAATAGAGTTGAAACAGTTATCCAAATAATTCAGGGAAAAGTAAACCTTCCTCCCCGATCCCAATAACCTTGATTTCTTCCAAATTATCCTGAAAATTGAAGTAAAATATTTTATACTCAGTTATTTGTACATTTTCTTTTTTCCCAAATGCTTTATTAACTTCTGGTTAACATAATTCATTTCTGCCAGATTTTGAGTTACAAATTTTCTCCCCATTTTTCCCCTACCCACTACCCCAAAATAGCAGTCCCATAGGATATCACCTCTTCCAATCTCCTCTCTCCAATATCTTCCCCCATATCCCCTTCGACTTTTCCAGTAGGGCATGGTGGACTCTATGTCCCAGTGCCTGTATATCTTATTTTCCAATTATGTGTAAAATAGTATTAATAATAGTATATATATATATAGTATATATAGTATACATATAGTATATATATGTATAGTATATATATGTATAGTATATATATATAAACATTTGGCTTTAAAACATTGAATTCCAGATTCATTCCCTTCCTCCCTTGTTACCCACCCTTACTGGGAAGATAAGCAATTCAATATAGGTTGTACGTGTGTAGCTAATGCAAAACATTACCATAGTAGATATATTGTAAAAGACTGATTATATTTCCCTCCCTCCTATCCCCCCTCCCACTTGTTCTATTCTCTTCCTTGGTCCTGTCCCTTTTCAAAAGTAGGCGCTTCCAACTTCCCTACCCCCAAGCCTGCCCTCCCTTCCATTTGTTCCCTCTCATCTCCTTCCCCCCTATGCTCCTGTAGGGTGAGATACCCTATTTAGTGTGTATATCATTCCCTCTCTGAGCCAAATTCAATGTGAATAAGTTTGAACCATTCCCTTTTGCCTTCCCATTCTTCCCCTCCATTGTAAGAGTTTTCCCTTGCTTCTTCTATATGAGATAGTTTACCCCATTCTGTTTCTCCCCATGTCCTCTCATAATATTCCTCTCTCATCTCTTAATTTCACCTTTTAAGTATCATCCCTTCCTATTAACTTGGTCATGAGCCCTCTAACTATGTATACCTGTAAACATATATACACACATTCACATATGTATTCATACACCCATATACCCTCCAATATAGACTATACACACACACACACACACACACACACACACACACACAAACATATATATTTCTATTCCCTTCAACTATTTTCACACTGAGAAATGTTTCATCAGTTATAGTTATCATTTTTCCATGTATGAATGTAAATAGTTCAACTTTGATAAGTTCCTTATGATTTCTTTTCCCTGTTTACCTTCTCATGGTTCTCTTGCTTCTTGTATCTGAATGTCAAATTTTCTCTTCAACTCTGGTTTTTTCTTGAAGAATACTATAAAGTATTTTATTCCACTGAATGACCACATTTTCCTCTGAAACACGGTACTCCGTTTTGCTGGGTAGGTGATTCTTGGTTTTAATCCCTGGTCCTTTGCCCTCTGGAATATCATATTACAGGCCCTTCAATCCCTCAGTGTAGAAGCTGCCAGATCCTGTGTTATCCTGATTGTGTTTCCACAATATGCAAATTGTTTCTTCCTGGCTGCTTATAATATTCTGTCCTTGATCTGGAAATTCTGGAACCTGGCTATAATATTCCTAGGAGTTTCCTTTTTGGTATCTTTTTCAGGAGGTGTTTGGTGAATTCTTTCAACCTGTATTTTGCCCTCTGGTTCTAAAACATCAGGGCAATTTTCCTTGAGAATTTCTTGAGGGATGATTTCTAGATTCTTTCTTTGAACATGGCTTTCAGGTAGTCCAATAATTTTTAAATTATCTCTCCTGGATCTATTTTCCAGTTCAGTGGTTCTCCCAATGAGATATTTCATATTGCTTTCTATTCTTTCATTTTTTTTTGGATCTGTTTAACAGCATCTTGATCTCTCATAAAGTCACTAGCTTCCATTTGCTCCAATCTAATACTGAAGGAATGATTCTCCTCAGTGAGCTTTTGAGATTCTTTTTCCATCTGGCAAATTTGGCTTTTTAAGGCATTCTTCTCCTCATTGCCTTTTTGGGCCTCTTTTGCCATTTGAGTTAGTCTATTTTTAAGGTGTTATTTTCTTCAGTCAGGCTGTTGACTCTCATTTCATACTTTTCTTGCATCTTCCTCATTTCTCTTCCCAATTTTTCCTCTACTTCTCTTATCTGCTTCTTATGGCCTGTAACCCACTCATATTTTTATTTGAAGCTTTTGGTTCAGGAGTTCTGACTTCACTGTCTTCATCCTGTTCCATGCTTTGATCCTTTTTGTCCCCAAAATAGGAGTCTAATGTTGGAATCTTCTGTTTATTTTGTTTCCTTTGCCTGGACATGTTGCAACTCAATGACTTGAATTTTGGACTTTTTCCCACAGTAGGACTTTGCCACCATTCAGGGGAGCTTCCATCCCAAATGCTGGGGTTTTCTCAGCTGCCAGAGGTATTAGTTGGTTCCCCCCTCTGAAGCCTCCACATGGTCTGGAAGACTTGTCACATACCCCAGGACTTCCACCCTAGACAGCAATCCAGATCCAAGAAGGTTAAAGCAAGAGCGATTACCCCCTAGACTGATCACTTTGTTCCCCTACATTGAAGCTGCAATGTAGTGCCAGCTACACTGTGGCTCCTCAGCTGCTTCTTGCCCTGGGGGGAAGAGGCCAACGCACTCCCCACCACTGGAAACCCAAAGTCCACAATGCACTGACCTCTCACTTTGTCCTTAGCATCTGTGTATTGATAAATTTGGAAATAACACAGCTGATGGAGTTCTGGAGTCCCTCCAGCCTGCTGCTGGTCAGGGCAGTCCTGGGGCTAAAACCTCTGGCTCACACGGGCCTGGGGTTATTCCCAGAGCACCAAGCTGGCTGATTCCTGCCAGGCTGCTAGGCTGTCCTCAGGAGGAGGTTAGTTTCTCTGTGTCATTTTGTGGGTTCTGTAGCTCCGAAGTTTGTTCAGAGTTCCCTTTTACATAAATTGGGGAGGTGGGAACTGGAGCTGCGTAGAAGTCCTGTTTCTACTTCACCATCTTGTGTCTGCCTGATTTGTACATCTTTTCCCCTTCTTTCTTCTTTTTTTTTTGGAGGGGGAAGGTAGGGCAATTTGTGTTAAGTGATTTGTCCGAGGTCAGAAGGCTAGTTTTTTTGTATTAAATGTCTGAGGTCTCATTTGAACTCAAGTCCTCCTGACTACAGAGCTGGCACTCTATTCACTGCAATGCCTAGCTGCCTCTTTCCTCTTTCTTTCACTCATCCTCAGCCACAATGAAAAGTGGCAAAAATCCATTACATTTACCATGTTAAGGGCATTTATGGGTGATAAAGTTTATTATAATTTCACAAAGTACTGTGTTACTATGTTTTTTTTGATACTTTTCAAATAATATGATCTCTTACCATAGCAGTTAACAAGTTAAAGAGGGGTGGACTGAGTTTTGTTGATGTTGTTGTGATTGTTTTAAAAGTTGAAAAAAAGGAAATGATAATCAAAGTAGAAGTGGGATATTTAAGAAAACTTATTAACTACTCAATCGATAATATCACCTTTTTACTTTTTTGAAACTTTCTATGCATATATGAACTGGCAAATGGTCATAGATAATAACTTGGTATATTTCATTTTCTCCAACTCTAGACCAGTCTCTTCATTTATTTTACCTAGGTAATTTTCCATCCTTATATAATAGGCATTCTGGGATCTGTAGTTCATTGAGATGAGAATTCTCTCTCATCCCTTGGAGCAACTGTACAAATCAAATCTTTAACCTGGAAGATGTACTTGGTGTTTGGGAAAAAAATGACAAATACAATTTTTGTGATCACAGACTGGTATGTAGGAACATGGAGCCAGTGTTCCCCACAGCCTTTAAACACCCCCAATCGCACCCCAAATAACCAATTTGGCAGCCAGAGCTAACAATAGAAAAGCAAAAGCAAAAATAAATAATAAAATGAGAAACAAACAAACAAAAAAAGTGGAGCTGAATTGGAGCAGGGAGAGGCCTCAGTGGACCATCTAGAAATAGAGGATGGAAGCAAAAGATACTCACCTTAGTAAGGACTAGGCAATTACCCTCCCACCCCTGAAAAAGAAAAGAAAGAAAAAGGATTCTCTATCCCCGGCTTCTCCTCTCTGTGCAGTAACAGAGATAATATCAGCTCTGTCTGTTTCTTTACCTAAATGTTCCTGATGTTCCAATCTTGCCTCAAATATAGAGAACTGGGCATTAGCTAGGAGATATTTAAAACTAACTTAGGAGAGAAAGTAAAATCCTGGCTAAATGAGAGGAATTTTCCTAAATAGAAGCATGGAATAATTGTGCTTGTGCAAATAACTTTTCGATAAAGCAGCAGATGAGAGACATCGCAAGGACCTGGGCTAGGGGTGGGAGGTATCATATTGTCTCCCAAGCTAAAAACAAAACAAAACAAAACAAAAAAGGAGCAAAGTGCTATAATAGTGTGTGGCTGATAACTCCACTTCTTGAGATGAGAAAGGTAGGATTGTGAGGAAGAAGGGGTGGAGGATGCTGGGATAACAAAACAGGGTGAAATTCAGCTCTACCTTTCATAATGGAGGGTCAAACAAAAATAATTAAGTATGTTCCATAGTGCTACCCACTTATATTGAAAAAATATTCCACTGAAAATGGAAATAGATCATAAAGAATTTTTCCAGTTAATTAATAATCCAAGGAAGCAATTTCTTGAAGATTGTCATATTGCTGTCATGTGGAAAGAACATTGGCTGGAGCCAAAGGATTTCTGATGCTTATTGCCTATGTAACCTCAGGCAAATCACTTAACTCGAGTTTCCTCATCTGTTAAATGTGGGAGTTGGACCAGATGGCCTCTGAGGTCCTTTACATCTCCAGAGCTCTGATCCTATGATGATTTTAGGAAGGTTTCCAGAATATACTACTTCAATTTTATGTATCCAGGTAAAAGTGAAAGCTGGAGAAAGAAATGGCAAACCGCTCTAGCATCTTTGCCAAGAAAACCCCAAATGGGGTCACAAAGAGTCAGATACAACAACAAAGGGGGAAGCTAAACATTCTGTAACATGAGGAACATAATCTGAATAAGAACACACAATGGAAAGCTTTAAACCTTGGGGCAAATCCTATGTATGATATTTTGCCAGTAGAAAAGCTTTCTCCAGATAATAGACAACATGAATGAAGTTAGAAAGCTTTTTTTTTCCTTTTCTTTCCCATTGCGAAATTGTCACAACTGCCACAGAATCGAATTACCTTTCCCCTTAAAGGGAGGGGAGGAGAATAAATTTTAGAGAAGGAGAAGGGAAATGGGCAGGACTGGCCTCTGGGAGGTGGTACCCTATACATGCCCAACTTCTTTTTTTTTTTAATGTTAAGAAATCAATGTTTTATTTTCAATCAGCATTTTTCCAACACTATTAGAGCATCTGGGTTTTAAGACCACTCTGTAGTAGTTCCTACCCACTCAGTGGCCTGAGCAGTAGGAGCCACAGACCAGTCCTCAGTAGCTGGCTGAGCACTCCAATCTTCGGTGGGGAACTGCTGAATGGGCACAGATGGCACCTGTACTCCCTCGGACCAATCAGCCACCTCTGGTTGAGTTGCAGTGAATTCTGGGGCGGGTGCAGTCCATTCACCCTGAAACCCCTCCTTTGTCACTGCCTTCTCAGTTGCGGCCTGCTCTTCCTTTTCAATCACCTCTGGATCCCTGTAGAAGTAAAGATCAGGCATAACCTCCCATGGGTGTTCCCGGGAGATGGTACCACGCATCCGCAGGACTTCACGGGCCAGCAGCTACCACATCAGACCCACAGAGTGAGCTCCCTTGTTGTTACATGGAATGGCAATGTCCACATAGCGAAGTGGGGAGTCTGTGTTGCACAGGGCAATGGGTGGGAGGTTAACATATGATGCTTCAGTCAGAGGCTGGTGATCTGCCCGAGGATCAGTGACCACCAAGAGGAGAGGCTCCCTGAAAGCTGCCTGGATCTGGTTGGTGAAGGTGCCCGGTGTGAAACGTCCAGCAATAGGTGTGGCGCCAGTGGCAGCAGCGAATTTCAGAACAGCTCTCTAGCCAGTGTTCCTGGATGAGATGACACTAACATCGGCTGGGTTTTCAATGGCTACAATGGCACGTGCTGCCAGCAGAAGTTTTTCCCAAGTTCTCTTCAGATTAATGATGTAGATGCCATCACTCTTTCTCTTGTAAATATATTGTTCCATCTGGAAGTCCAGATTGGTGCCGCCCAGATGGGTTCCTGCAGCCAGGAACTTGAGGACATCCTCCTCCTTCATCTGCAGGACATCTAGGGCTCCGGACATTGTAAAAGTTTCCCTTTAAAGTTACGACAGAAACCGAGAACAACGCCGTATGGAACCCTCTTCTGGGCAGCGCAGAAAGCCATGCCCAACTTCTTTGTTAATCCTGGTTGCAGGGAGTGACTAGGTGTAAGGACTGCTCAGGGTAGTAGAGAGAGGGATTATTGCTGAGTGATTGGTATAGCCAATGGTGGTATATATACCACCACCAAAGTTTTGTCCAATTAGAAAACCCTAGAGATAATACAAAGGAACAGAAAACAGCCTGCCCATTGTGAAACCACAAACAATTGAAGCAGGTGTGATACTCAATCGTGAGATCTTATTCCCATGGCAATTTCCAATGTATGCTAGTAAGATTTTGCTATGTGACGTGGCATTGAAAAAGGCACCTGAACTTTCTCTTCATGGTCAGAAGCATCAGCGATACAACAGAGATGTCAGAGGCAAGGGTCTGATAACGCTAGCTAACAACACAGGTAAAGGTCTCCAAAATAATTGTTCTACTGAGACAGGCATCTATTGTATCTTACCACCATCAAGAAGGCAAGCAAAAGCAAGTAATTAAATCTGAGCCTTGGAGATGGCTATTTAAGTCTCTGTGTTAATTAAGCACATAGAATATTATTAAATTGAGTTGCCTGATGGAAAAATATTAATACCTAACTTAAACCAACATAAAGTATTTGTGGGTTTAAAAATTATAATGTCCTCTATAGAAAAATGAGTCATTAATACCAAAAAGCTATATGTTCATTGCTAAACGGCATGGCTATACAGTCCATTAACATGCAAGATATCATTTGTAATGTTGTCCTGTCAGTGGCAGCTGTACAAATTCACTGAGCCCATCGCCACATTCACAGTCCCACATGTGCCTACATTTGCATAAAATAAGCAGTTATCAGCAATTATGATTTGCCAAGGAAGAATTCTTTAAATCCTCCTTACTTACAGCTAATGACAGATGCAATGTCCCCAAGTCTGGATTTAAGCTATTCTAGTACTGGGCAGCAGTATAAAGAAAAGAAATCATCATCTTCCAAATCAGTTTATATCTGTCCAAATCAGGACTAGAAGGAGGGAGCACTTATCCCAAGACAGAAATAGAGCAAACACACATCCAGATCTCACCACTGAACATTGTAAGATATGTGGCCATCCTCACTTGCTAACACGAGCTTCTTTCCTCTTGCCCAAATTTAAAAAGGGGGAAAGATTGAGCTGAAAATATTCACATTCAGCAGGTTACTAGGTAAAGCAGTCTATAAGAGCCATCTTTATGACATGACTAAAGAGACTGTCTTGGATTCACGATGACCTGGATGCAAGTCACGTTGCTGACACATGGATGTTGTATAGCTCTGAGTCTTTCAATCTCCTGAGTTCCCCTAAACTCTGGGACTCTGGACACAGGGGTGGGGAGCCTGTGGCCTCAAGACCCCATGGGGCCTTCTAGGTCCTTGGGTGCAGCCTTTTGACTGAGTCCAAGTTTTATAGAACAAATCCTTTTATTAAGAGATCTAGGATCTTATTAAGAGGCTTTGTAGGTCGTCTAGGTCAGTCTTGACTGAATCCGAACTTCACAGAATAAATCCCCTTAATAAAAAGGATTTATTCTGTAAAACTTGGACTAAGTTAAAAGACCTCACCCAAGGACCTAGAAGAATACATTTGTCTTCAAGGCTACAGATTCCCCACCTTTGACCCAGAGTCTAGGTTGTAAAAGAGATGCTTCTCTTCATTGTTCTAGGGAGTTTCTCCAGCAACAGCTCCCTGCACTTATTAAATCATAGGTCTCCTAATACAAAATCCAGAAAGGCAGCCCTCATAGTTTTAATGGCCAGTGTGCACCCGCCTGTAACATAACCTCCACACACTCTACACTGACTGTGTCTACTAAAATCCAGCCTTGTTCATTTTCAGCTAAATAAGAGCTTAGGGAGAGAAATCACACACAAAAATGGAAAGGCCGCAAATCTGATAATCCTCCACAGCTGGGATGAGCATGTCTTTGTGTGTGTGGTAGGGGGTGCTAGGGCAGCGGTTGATGATCTTTGTTTATTTTCCCAGCTGATAAATCCAATAAGCCTTTCTGTTCATCTACCGGGAATAAAAGATACATGATCAGATATTACAGTTAAGAATTTTTTTTCCAGTGTATAAAGAAAAGACCAGAATTATGTTCTTAAAGAGAACAAAAGAGCCAAGTGGGCTGAGCAGCCAGTCCTGAGTCAGTCCTGATTCTGACTTTTGTTTTGTGCCTGGGAAAATCACTTCCTTTAGTACCACTACCCCTTTATCTAAGAAGCGAAGATAATAAAGCCCATGAATCTTCCTTGCTGCACTGTGTAAGGATTAGACAATAAAACTAATTGTAAGGCACTTTTGAAATATAAAGGCAATAAGAGATGTGAGCAGGAAAGCAGAGTCATCTCCTGACTCCTCAAAAGTACATGGTGACATCCTGGCTTGAATTTCTTTTTTGAAGCCTAGTGAATAGCAAATATCAGCTAACCATTATTAAGAAATCCTATTCACCAGGGTTGGGGGAGAGGAAAGAGGGCATTGCACCCAGTTTTCTTCTTACCCCTTTAGGCAAGAGCTGGCTCATAGAATGTCCTGTCTGTGCACCCCATATTTAAATCTAGAGGAGGCATTGGGAAGGAGGAAGACAAAAGAGGCCAGGAGAAAGACTCCTGACACATCTCAGTGACTGTGGAAAGGACTTCTTCATGGAGTCCCAGACTCCATGGACCAAAGAGAGGCAAAAAGGAATGAAGACAGACATACCTTGGCTACTGCAGTTCTGTGCTGGCATTCATGTCTTGTGTCCATGGGTCCTTATCCCGGTCCCAATTTCGGGATTCACAGCACAAAGAAAGGGTTCATCCCCATCACCTAGCCATCAGTACAGCAGGGTTGCCAATGTTTGCTATGTTGTCTCTACTTCTTTCTACCCCTGTTTGGTCACTTATACACATCTCTAGCCTAGTCTCAAGTGTCAGTCAAGGCTATGCTTGAGTGGTAACATTGATGGATTGTCATGAACTGTCTGTATTCTCTTCCCTCTTTGTGACCAACAGAACACATCTGTAAGATGGTTTGTTGGGAACTGTCATGTAGTTAATGGGCTACAAAAAAGAGAGATTTTTTGTGTGTGAAGTGAACTATATAATAAAAAAAATAACAAGAGTAGTAGAAACCATCCTTAATCCCTCTTAAATCTAGTACCTTCCCTCTGGGAATCATTTCCTATTTTTTCATTTATATAACTTGTTTCTTATTTGTCTGCATGTTTTCTCTCTCGTTAGATTGTAAAATCCATGAGGGTAAAGATTATCTTTAACTCTTTTTGTATCCCTCACGCTTAGCACAATGCCTAGCACATAATAGGTACTTAATAATTGTTTAGTGATTGATTGATAGTAATAATAGCAGCTAACATTTATATAGCACATTAAGACTCGCAAAGCACTCTATATGCATTAACTCATTTACCAATCTCAGGAATCCTGTAAGGTTGATGCTATTATTATCCCCATTTTATAGAGGAAGAAATTGAGGGTGAGTGAGATTAAGTAACTTGCACCTGATGCTGAGTGCTTGGAGGCCCGTATAGGTGAAGGACATTTGAAGGTATCAGTAGAAGCCAATTAAACTAAAATTTCAATAGCTTTAAATCAATGACACATGTCATTGGAACAAAAATCTGATACAACTGAGATATATGTGTATGTATGTATGTGTGGAGGGAGAGAGGGAAGGGGAGAGAGAGGGAAGGGTGGGGGGAGAGATAGGGAAGGGGGGAGAGAGAGAGAGAGAGAGAGAGAGAGAGAGAGAGAGAGAGAGAGAGAGAGAGAGAGAGAGAGAGAGAGAGAGAATTGAATCATTTCAGTTGTGTCTGATTCTTTTGCACTTTTGGGGTTTTCTTAGCAAAGATGCTGGAGTGGTTTACCATTTCCTTCTCCAGTTCATTTTACAGATGAGGAAATGGAGGGGAAAAGTGACATGCTAGTAAATATCTGAAGCTGGATTTGAATTCATGAAGATGAGACTTTCTGATTCCCAGCCCAGTGCTCTATCCATTGTGCCATCTGTTAATAGATACATACACACACGTGCAGACACACACACATACATATATAGATGTATGTATAAATGTATTTACATATATACATATGTGTGTGTGTGTGTACATATACACACACTTGCATGTATATGTGAATATACTAGCGTCAGATCCCCACATTGTCACTTACTTCCAATTTTGTCTTGAACAAATTACTTGACCACTCAGCACCTCAATTTCTACATCTATAAAATGAAGGGGTTGGACTAGGTGACCTTTAAGGTCTCTTCAGGTAGAAAGCTATGGTTTTATGTTGGTTTAATCACAGAAAGAGGAGGGGAAGAAAGAGAGAAAAATAAAGAAAGGAATGAAGGAAGGAAAGAAGGAAGGAAGGAAGGAGATGTGATCTTTAAATAATCTACCCCATGCCAATATTCAAATTATCCCACCATAATTTTGATTTTGCATTAGAGCCAGAAGCAAGCAAAATACAAGAATGTAGCTCACTGAATTATATATATTTTTTAACACGCAGTACTAACTACTCCATGTAATAAATTAATACATTAACCCATTTGGGGTTATATTTTGGATGTCCCACCCTAGTAGGTCATTAGGACACTGTCCTCCTCAAAATCAGACATAACAGAAGGGAAGGCAAAGGCTCTGTAATCACTGAAGTTAATATTGCTTAAACCAAAATAACATTTTTTAATAGTTTATCATGGTCTCAACTGATTACTTGTCCAAGGTCTAGGACTTTTCTGAGAAAAGAGTTTGGCTACAGCTGAGGCTTATCTCTGGCGTGGTGGGATAACCGTCTATCAGGGAGAGAAAATGAGGCTCCACAATTTTTATCAGAGAATATCAAATCTTTCTGTTGCACACCTGGCCTCTACAGTATCTACATCCACTAACAGCACAATGTTCAGAGCCCCTAAGGCATTTGCCAAAGGATTCAGACAGAAATTTAGTAATCCAGGCCAAGCCAAAAGCTAGCTTGAGTAACATAGTTGAGAAAGTGGGCCTACTGTCTCTGTAAAAGGAGCTATTAATGATCAATTCCTTTGCTTTCTCTAAGCTCTATCCTTCTATTAAGTTAGATTATCAGAAAGCCAGTGAATACTATCTTGGTTTCTCACATTCCTGCTCTGAGCTGAGAAGACATCATCCATTATTTCATCCATGTTGTTTAAGGAAGCATTCAGAGGAAAAATTCCTCCTAAAATTCAGTGCCAGAAAGGTGAGATTCTCTCTAAATTAACTTGTTAGCTTCCTTTTATTAGAGAATGTGATCTATCCAACCAAATGTGTTTCCCTTTTTCATTAGCTTCCAAAGAAACTCTGAACTCATTCCAAATGCCTTTTGTATCCTGGGTAACTACTGCATCTGCTTCCTTTAACTAGAGTTTTTTTGTACTCATTGTTGTCCTAATTATATACAGCATGATTTAACTTTGTAAGCTGTATCTTACATTCTTTTTGGAAGCAGGAGGGTGACAGGGTAAAGTCCCAAGAGAAATGGACTCAGGCTCATAAGTTTGAGAATCCAATCCTATCTCTGCCTCTCGCTATAAGTGTGGCCTTCTGAAATTCACTCAACTTTCTGGACCTCAGAATTCTGATGTGTGAAATGGGGGGTATTATTACTGCTCTCCTTACTTCTCAAGGATGTTGTGAACATCAATTGAGATAAAGTAGGTAGAAGCGGTCTGTCCACAGTCAATATGTCTGTACTCACATGAGGGTTATCTCAACACTCTACCATAAAAAGTAGTATGTATTCATAACTTGTTTTATTTATTTATTTTTTTTAGGAGAGCTACGGGAGTAAAGAAAGGACAGATAGAAAAAATCCAATGAGTTCCAATGAGAGTATTTTTTTTTGCTTTTTGGGGGGCAATTGGGGTTAAGTAACTTGCCCAAGGTCACACAGCTAGGTTTTTTTGTTTGTGTGTGTTAAGTGTCTTGAGGCCGGATCCGAACTCAGGTCCTTCTGACTTCAGGGCCAGCTCTCTACTCACTGCGCCACCTAGCCACCCCGAGAGTATTTTTTTTTTATTTGGAAGAAATGGTATAAATCATTAGATTATATGCCTCATGAGGGCAGGACTATATTTGTTTTTATTTGTATTTATTACCCCAGGGATTACTGTAGTGCTACAAAGAGTAGGCACTTGAAGTCTATTGATTAATTAACTGTCTTTGGGGTGTATCATGGACTTCTTTGAAATTCTGGTGAAACCTATGAACTCCTCTGAGAATGTTTGCAAAAGTCTAAAATAAAACAAATAGGATTACAAAGGAAACCAATTATACTGAAATATTGTTATCAAGATACCTATTTTTAAATTAAAAATAACTTCATAGACTCTAGGTTAAGAAGCCTTTATTTAGAACAAAGGAGGGGAAAGAGTAACAATTCTAGAACCTAGAAATATAGATCCTTCGGGATGGTGGACATTTGAGAATATAGAATAGCTATTACCCGGGGCGGCTAGGTGGCGCAGTGAATAGAGCGCCGGCCCTGGAATCAGAAGGACCTGAGTTCGGAGCCGGCCTCAGACACTTAATCCGCACAAACAAAACCTAGCCGTGTAACCTTGGGCAAGTTACTTAACCCCAATTGCCCTAAAGGGGCGGCTAGGTGGCGCAGTGAGTAAGAGTGCCGGCCTCGGAGTTTGGATGACCCGAGATCAGATCCGGCCTCAGAAAATGAGCACCCACGCATAAATCAAATGACTAGCCGTGTAACCTTGAGCAAGTTACTTAACCCCAATTGCTTTAAAAAAAAAAAAAAAAAAAAAAAAAGAATAGCTATTACCCAATCTGGTCATATTACCCAAAATAAGAATTAAACCCAACATTCTTTTAAAAAAACAACCTTTATTTATGCTCTTTTCAAAATAACATTGTCACTTCCCAAGGATTCCCTGAACCCTGAAATAGAATTTTTCCTTGTAAGAAAAAAAAACAAAAACAAAATACCAGTTAAGCAAAAGGAATGAGCACATTGGCTATATTTGAAAATGCCTTATATAGCTAGGCCTTGTTGTGGGCCCACTGTCTTTCACTTCATTGACAACAGGTGCCAACTTTTACCCTTAAGTCCAATGATATCACAACTGGTTACTGCAATGATGGGAATTCTGGACTTTTTAAATATTGTTTTCTTTTGTGATATTGTAGTTATCAATTACATCAATTTAATTGATCTTTTGATTCTGCTTACTTTTTTCTTTATCGGTTCATGTCTTCTCAATTGTCTCTCTCCTTCATCATCTATCACTCTCCTACCTTTCTAATCTCCTTAAACCTTACTCCCTATCACATATTCTTTGATTCAGCAACACTGGTTGTTTCTTGTTGTTTTTCAGTAGTGTCTGATTCTTAGTGATCTCATTTGGAGTTTTCTTGGCAGAGACACTGGACTTGCTTAACATTTCCTTCTCCAGATCATTTTTTCAGATGAAGAAACTCAGGACAAACACATTAAGTGACTTGCCCAGGGTCACACAACTAGTAAGTGTCTCAAGCTAGATTTGAACACAGGAAGATAAGTCTTCCTGCCTCCAGGTGTAGTACTCTATCCACTGTTTCACCTAGCTACTCATAAACACTGGTTTTACTCTTTCACAAATGAGACACTCCACTTCTTGACTCCAGGTATTTTCTCTATCTCCCAAGCCTGGAATGTTCTCTCTCATCTCTATCTACTGGCTTCCCTAGCTTTCTTTAAACCCCAAATAAAATTCCATCCCTGCAAGAATCCTTTCCCAGTCCCTCTTGGCTCTAGTGCCTGCCGCAGGTTGTTTCCTATGTATCCTGTAAAACTTGATTGCACATTTTTTTTTAGATTATGAGGTTCTTGAGAGTAGAGACTATCTTTGACCTGTTTCTGTATTCCCATGGTTCCTAGCACATTGTAGGTGCTTGATAAGTTCTTTTGATTGATTGATTAATGATCCCCTGACTTTTTTCCAAGTTTAATATTCCAAGTTCCTTCAGATGAATGAAGGCCCTTCACTATCCTGGTTGGTCTCCCTTGGACCTTCTTTGTCTTACCAATGAACTTCCCGAATGCAATACCCAAAACTGAACATTGAAAAAAAAAAAAATGTCAGGGGGGCGGAGCCAAGATGGCAGAGTAGAAACAGCTCATCCAAGCCACTCTGCCCCCAGATTCCCCCCAAACTATGTAAAAGGGGACTCTGAACAACTTCTGGAGCCCCAGCACCCACAGAATGACACAGAGAAGCTAACCTCCCGCTGAGGACAGCACAGCAGCCCTGCAGGAAGGACCAGTGCAGCACTCTGGGAGCCGGCAGCATGCAGCACGCAGAGCACAGGGAGCAGAGTGGAGCAGAGCCCAGGTCTGCATGAGCCGAGGTTTTAGCCCCAGGGCGGCAGGGCCAGCACCCAGCTGGAGGAACCCCAGAACACCAGCAGCCATGGCGACTCCAGAATTATCAACATAGACATGCCTAGGACAAAGTAAGTGGTTAGTGTCCTATGGACTTTGGGACCTGTATTTGGGGAAATGCGTCGGCTCCCTCCCCTGGGGGCTAGAAGCCACTGAGGAGACACACCATTTTGTAGTTTTCAGAGGCAGCTCCAGCTCCTGGCCTGCAATTAATTGTAGGGAGATCCAGCGATCAGTCTTGGGGGGTAATTGCTCTTGCTTTAACCTCCCTGGATCTGGATTGTGATCTAGGGTGGAAGTTGTGGGTGGGTTTACAGCTTGCCAGAAACGGAAGTTGCCCCCCACACGTTCGGGATGAAAATTCCTCTAGCTGGCCTTAAAGCCATAGTGTGGCAACAAGCCCAAAAGTCAAGCAATTAAGTGGCAACATGCCAAGGCAAAGGAAACAGAAAAATGCCACCCTAGACTCCTATTTTGGGGGCATAGAGCGGGAAAAGGACTGTGAGGTCAGAAGTCCTGCTCCAAAAGCCCCAGGGAAAACATGAGCAGGTTGCAGGCCATAGAGGACCTTAAGAAGGACTTTAAAAATCAAATAAGAGAAGTGGAGGAAAAACTGGAAAGAGAAATGAGAAGGATGCAGGAAAAGTATGAAATGAGGGTCAACAGCCTGACTGAGGAAAACAACACCTTAAAAAATAGACTGACTCAAATGGCCAAGGAGGCCCAAAAGGGCAATGAGGAGAAGAATGCCTTAAAAAGTGAAATTTGCCAGATGGAAAAAGAATCTCAAAAGTTCACTGAAGAGATTCTTTCCTTCAGAGTTAGACTGGAGCAAATGGAAGCTAATGACTTTATGAGAAATCAAGATGCTATTAAGCAGATCCAAACAAACGAAAGAGTAGAAGGCAATGTGAAATATCTCATGGGAAAAACCACTGACCTGGAAAATAGATCCAGGAGAGACAATTTTAAAATTATTGGACTACCTGAAAGCCACGATCAAAGAAAGAACCTAGAAATCACCCTTCAAGAAATTCTCAAGGAAAATTGCCCTGATGTTTTAGATCCAGAGGGCAAATAGAGGTTGAAAGAATCCACAGATCACCTCCTGAAAAAGATCCCAAAAAGAAAACTCCCAGGAATATTATAGCCAGGTTCCAGAATCCCCAGATCAAGGAGAAAATACTACAAGCAGCCAGGAAGAAACAATTTCAATATTGTGGAAACACAATCAGAATACCACAGGACCTGGCAGCTTCTACACTGAGGGATCGAAGGGCATGGAATATGATATTCCAGAGGGCAAAAGAACTGAGAATGAACTCAAGGGTCACCTACCCAGCAAAACTGAGTATTTTGTTTCAGGGGAAAATATGGTCATTCAGTGGAATAGAGGACTTTCAAGCATTCTTGAGGAAAAAACCAGAGTTGAATAGAAAATTTGACATCCAGACACAAGAAGCAAGAGATGCCTGAGAAGGCAATCAGGGAAAAGAAATCAAAAGGAACTTATCAAAGTTGAACTCTTTTCATTCTTACATGGAAAAACAATAACTGTGAGTGATGAAACCTTTCTCACTATGAAAATAATGGAAGAAGGGTGTGTGGTCATATGAATACATATGTGAATGTGTGTGTATATGGATAGAGGGCATAGGTTGAATTTGTTGGGCAGGAAGAATACTCAAGGGATGAAATTATGAGGTGAGAGAGGAAAGTGGCAAGAGGAGATGGGGAAAGATAGGGTAGGGTAAACTATCTCATGTAGAAGAAGCAAGGGGAAGTGGTTGCAAGGGAGGGGGAGAATAGGAAGGGAAAGAAAAAGGTAAATCCAAATTCTCATTGAATTTGGTTCAGGGAGAGAATGACATACATACTAAATGGGATATCTCAACCTACAGCAGAATAGGGGGAAGGGGTATGAGAGGAGGGATGATTGATGGGGGGGCACACCTGTGGGGAGGGGAGGTGAGAAGTACCCATTATAAAAGAGGGACAGGATCATGTAGGGAATGGACCAGGTGGGGGGAGGGATGAGTGGGAGGGAATTATAAGCAGCCTTGTACAATATATCTACTATGATAATGTTTTGCATAGCTAGACATGTACAACATACACTGAATTACTTATCTCCCCAGAGGAAATGGGTGACAAGGGAGGAAGGAAATGGATCTGAAATTTGAAGTCTTAAGATTAAATGTTTCAAATATACATAGATACTATTATAAATACTCTTTTGCTTGTAATTGGGAGATAAGTTGTTCAGGCATTGGGACACAAAGATTCACCTTCCTCTAATGGAAAAGTCGAAGGGGGTATGGGAGAAGGTATGGGAGAGAGTAGATTGAAGTAAGAGATATCTTGTGGGACTGCTATTCTGAGAGGTTGGGTAGGGGAATAATGGGGGGAAAAGGATTGTAACTCAAAATCTGGTGGAAATGAATGATGTAAAACAGAAGTTAATAAAGCATTTGTTTAAAAAAAATGTCAAATGTGTCTCTTTAGGGTGGGATACAAAGGATGATCACCTCTGTATTACATTAGATTTTTGGTTTTTTTTTTTTTTTGCTTCCATATCACACTATGGTCTCAAATTATTACTGTAACAAAAACCCTCAGAATGATATTAAAATGAAATAAATTTGTGCAGATTGCTATTTATTCATGACTTTCCGACATTGGACTAATGAAATTGATTTCTTGAAGCCTAGTATAAGGCTTCATTTTTATCCTTAAGAAATTTTATCTTTGGGGCAGCTAGGTGGCACAGTGAATAGAGCACTGGCCCTGGAGCCAGGAGGACCTGAGTTCAAATATGGCCTCAGAAACTTAACAGTAGCCATGTGAGCTTGGGCAAGTGACTTAACCCCAATTGCCCTTCCATCCCCCCTCCAAAAAAAATAGAGATTAAAAAAAATAAATTTTATCTTTTAATCAATCAATAGGGATTTATTAAAAACTTACTGTGCACAGCTACTATGATAGGTGCTGGTGATTCATAGCCAAAAGTAAAACAACCCCTCTCTTCAAGGATCTTATACTCATAATGAGACAACCTGCTGCATATTTCTAGCAGTAGCAAGGGAGTGTGTCCCTATATTGTGCAGGTGACCTAAGCCTCGTAGTCACTCCCCCACTGTCCAGCACATTTTCATTCTAGTCACTCATGATGTAGTGATTTTCTCTCTAGTAATTTCCTTGGACTTTCTCTCTCAAGGGGTGATTTGATTATCTAACCAGTCACTGGAAAATAGTAGGGAAAAAAGTTGCTAAGGGCCCCCTTCCCCATGCCAGCCCACTTACTGCATTCTCCTCCCACCAAAATACTGACTCACATGTCTAGAAAGATCTGGGTCTAAATTTTTTTCTTTGCTTCAGGAAGTTGTACATATGAATCAAGGCTTACATTACTACAGCTCAACATCCCAACCAGAGAAAATTGTTGAAAAAATCATTTCTCTCTCCTGTCAAGTGCTTACCCCACGTTCTCTCTCCATACAACTTATATAACTACAGAAATATTTTAATAATGCAGGAGTCATGGATCGGGTCTATAGACCAGGTTGCAGAATGAGAAGAGGTATCAATAACATAACTTCCATTCCAATGCATTTCCTGCTTACTGTACAACTTGCAGACCTCAAAGTTGGCATTGCCTCCTCTGCTCCTTCTTACCTAGGCCTTGATGGTACAATCACACTTGTTCTCCCATGTGACTTTAAGTGTCCCCATCAATCTTTAAAATGAGTGTTTGCCTTGTCAATCAAAATTCAATCTATCAGCCACATGATCAAAACAGCTTGAGGAGTGCTGGTGATATCAAAATTTCTGGATTATTTTTATTTTGAGCAGGAGGCATTCATCTCCAATGTTCAGATCCTCTTGGCAACACTAAAAAGTACTGCAGACAAAATGCATACAAGATAAGGAAATGCATACAAGATAGATGTAAGGAAACTTTAGAACAAAAGAACATTCAGCTCAGCTGAGGTCTGGGGGAGAGGTGTGGCCCACCCAGAAAGACTCCAAGCTGAAGGTGTCACTGGAGCTGATTCCTGAAGGAAACTATGGATTCAAAGAAGGTAAGGTGGGGAAGACATTCCAGCCCTGGAGGACAGCTAGAGTCAAAGCAAAAAGTCTGCCATGCTATACAAAAGGACTGCAAGGAGGCCCAGGGTAACTACACTAAAGGAGAAGCCTTCATATTATTTTGTCTCCCACAGCCAGAAGGTAGCAGAATTAAGACAATCCCAGATCTTATTGAAACTAAGTTCAGTTCTCTACCCACTATGTCGTGCTATATCTGAAAAATATTTTGTTTTATGATGTTTATATTGTGTTCAGCTATGTTTCACTATATTTTATCATCTAGATAATCTATCTTATTATATAATTAAATAGACCATATATTATATTACATAATAATATACTTCTGGTACAAAATCATGTCTATTAATTTTCAATGATAGTTTTATACTCTGAAATATTTTTGGTTCCAGAAGTGTGTTTACTGTACACACTCAAGTAAGGAGGTACTAAACTAGGCAAAAATAAATTTATTATCTGGTGGCATAAGAAGAATTTAGGACCTGAACGCTGGATTATCAAGATTTCCCCCACAGGGATAACATTTGTGATTTAATTCTTATGTCAAAAACAATCTCCACTGATGTTCTATGTGATAACCAATCATGAAATGGAGGTAACCCTGGTTTCTCAAAGATTATGTCAGCTGAATGGAAGAACCAGGAAGACCTGTTAGGCTGAGAAATCTTAGAATACGGGCCTGACTTTATATGTTTGTTAGAATATAGACCTAACACTGTACTGTGCTTTTCATCTGAGAGCCAACCCAGCTAAGTGATGAGAGGCTTATTACCAAAAATTTGGCCACCATAAGGAAGCAACCCAGGAGGAGGTGACATTTTAGACCTCTAGGCTTTTGAGACACACACATGATTTGGGGGGATTTGTACATTAGCATGCTGATCCTTTTCTGCTTCTAAAAGGAGTGATCAATTAAGTAAGAAATGAATCTAGATCCTTAAACTGGGCAAAGAGTACTTCAGTGCAACGTTTTTTTTTCTGATAATGGACACGATTGTTTCTGTTATATATACTGACAGCTGAAGGAAAAGTTTAAGGCAGGAGAATTTCCAAAAAATGTAAAAGTAAGGGAAGCAAAACCAAACAAGAAACCAACCTTGATTTGTTTTCCAGCTGGTACAAAGATGGGGTTTGGAGAGGGGCACTGTCAGAATATGTTGTGGATGTAGAGAAGGAAGGAAGAAGCCAACTCATTCAAAAAAAGTCTTTGCATATATTTTACACTAGGAACAAAAGTGAGGGAGACTAACTTATTAAATTATGCAAGAGAAATAACACCAATAAAAACATATGCTGCAGTCTTCATCCTAATCTTTCTTCTTCCAAGTTTCATCTTCCCTGGAGAACAACCTCCCAGAACTCACTAGAAGTTTGATATAGAGCCCTTGAGAGTTATAAGGAATTTATATGTAGAAATAATAAGATGGTGTTATTTGGTTTTAGATTGTCACTCAATTGTTTTTTTCCGTTGTGACTAATGATCTGAGTTGTTTTTTTTAAGTAAGCTAGGTAGCACAGTGGATCATGTCAGATCTGGATTCAGGAAGACTCCTCATCCTGAGTTCAAATCTGGCCTTAGACAATTAGTAGCTGTGTGACCCTGGGCAAGTCACTTAACCCTATTTGCCTCAGTTTCCTCATCTATAAAATGAGATGGAAAAGGAAATGGCAAACCACTCCAGTATCTTTGTCAATGGAGTAACAATAAGTTGGATGCAACTAAAAAGATAGGACGACAACAACAAAATTGATATAATTTGATGTGGTAGTCAAAGTTTAAATTTTTTAAACTTAAATTTTAAATTAAAGATTAAATCACCCCTGGCTCTACTTAGAACACTTGCATAAAATTGTTCTAGAAACTCACCTAAAATTTAAATTAGAAACTTTCCTTCATAGTAATACTTAAAATATTTCCTAAGTAATGTGGGCAAAAATGCATTTACATTGGGATATTTCCATTTTGAATACATGTAGGCTAAATTATGTCTTTCCCAAAGTTTCAAAATAGTGTTCTTAACAGATGCAGTGTCTAATTAATGTTATATAAGTACATGAAATCTCAAATTTTAAGTGCTTCCTTCTTACTAATAATTTCTGTTTGTGGGGAAAATAGTCATGCAAGAAGAGTTTTCTGTTGTTAATGGTAAGGGCTGTTAAACACAAGAAAAGGCTAACACAAAATGTCTTCGTATCTATATCCCAGGAGATCTTTTAGAATAGGATGAGTAACCATCTGTTATAGAAAAGGTTTAGATATGGAGGCAGCTGGCTAGACAGGTAACCTTTTGATGGCCATGACAGCTCTAATAGTCTATGAATAACTTGATACATTTCCTTAAAGTGATATTATCCAAGAAGAATACTTTTTCTGTTATAGATTAGAATCAAAATCATGTATGAGTAGCATTTAGAATTTAGTACCAACTAAACTGTATAGTGTATGCCAATGTGATATAGACAAGGTTAATTCTAACCCCACCCCAATCCTCTCAACTTTATTTTCCCAGTTTAGTAAAGCCTTTTTGGCACCCTAGATTTATCCATTGGCTATTCTGTTCTGGGTAACATGCAATTAAAAAAATCAATAAAATTATCAAAGAGTCTGAGATAAAATGGGGGAAAAGGGAAGAAATTTTTATTTTTTTCAGAGTCTAATACAGTTTGCCACATTTCATCTGAGGGAAACACAGCCAACTAGTGGACATTACAAAGAATTTTTTTTCCCTCGTGTAGTTGTATGGGGAAGCTTCCCCCACCAAAGAGGAAAATGGGCTTTGAAAAAGCCAGTGAGCTAGTGCCAAAGATGCCTAACAAGTCTGAAATAAACAAGAGCAGCTGGCCTAGCTCTGTATGCACCATCACCTTTACTCTGCCTCTTCAGAGACTTTCTGGAAAAGAAGGCGGTTTCTCCATCTGGTCATAATAGCAAAGAAAGTTGCAATGCACCAGACATGATTTTGCCAGAATTTTGTTACTACAAACTAATGTAAATGGTGCCAATTGTCATAAACAAGCTCTTATGGAATTCACACAGCAGGTTTTCTAGGGTATTTATGTAAGATTATTAATCATAGAATGTTCAGTTTTGTTTAGGTGTTGAAATCAGTGGGATTTCACAAGACTTCAAAATGGTGGCCTGTGTTCATTCATTTTAATGGTTACGGGAAACTGGAGAATATGCCATTAATTAGCAAGGAAAATGGAGACTTAGCAGTTTTACATATGTCTGTCGAAGCGTGTATGAATGTCATCAAAACTAAATTCATTAGAAGAAAAAAAAGGAGATAGTGTAGGAGAGAGTAGGAGAAGGAAAACCAGGGGGTAAAGAATAAGAAGCAGGAAAGTTTTTGACTTAAAAGATAATGTGGGACCTTTGGTCAAACATTTTTGATACTTTGGAGCAGTCAGACCTGTGGGTCATGTGTGTGTGTGTGTGTGTGAGAGAGAGAGACAGAGAGACAGAGAAAAAGAGAGAGGCAGAGAGAGAGAGAGAGAGAGAGAGAGAGAGAGAGAGAGAGAGAGAGAGAGAGAGAGAGAGAGAGAGAGAGGTTTTGAAGAAGTCTATTCCATACAGCAAAATACCATTCCACTCTGGAAAAAGCCCCAAATGCTTCCTAAATGAATGGCTACTTGTCAGGTGCAACTGTTTTTCTTCCTGCTCTGTAATTTCTTCTCACTCCCTCTGGACTCTTCTTTAGTTATTTTCCTCTTACTTTTGATGAGCTCAATTCACTCCATTAAGGATTAGGACAAATCTATGTGCACTTAATTAACTGTTTTGGATAAAGACGCAAACTAACATGATTTTAATAATCTTGTTTCAGAAGCTTTTTTCAGGTGACTAGCTATTATTTGGTGAAAGATCTAGTTCTCTTTAATTTGGTAGGAAATACGTTTAATTTTGTAAGGTAATTGGTACAAGAGAAAGCAAGCTGAGATGGGCTGATGTGATCATTGCATTAGAAACTATATCTGGAATACTCTTTTCACTGAAGCACAGAAGGGAGTAGTAGAATAATTTAGAACATTATATATGATGAATTATACTTATTTCCCCAAGTTCTAGTATGTACAGTGTTACTACTCTAGTTTGAGCCTAGACAAAGCTCTGAACCTCTCTGAACTTCAGATTTCTCAAGGGCAATATGAAGGAATTGCTGTAAATATTCTCATGGATATCTTTCAGTTCTATAATTTCAAAATTCTAAAATTCCATGACCTCTGCCATTCCCTTCAGTCCAAGTTGCAGGCCTAAATCAGAGTTTTAGAAATGTGATTGTCAGTTGATTAGTGTTGCTACCCTTTATCTCACAATCCTTGGTATGCCAACAAATGGGCAAAGGTCCACTTACACATAGTTGCATCTTACTGCAGTAGAGTTGAAGGAATTCTATGAGTACAGAGGTCAAAACATCCACTAAAAAAATGCCAAGGGCTTCCAAAAGAGGAAGAGATAGATTCTGAAAATTTGATGACCAGTGGACATTGGTGAATAGGAGGAAATTGCCTATAGAAAAATTCTCTCTGTAGTTAATACTCAACATGCTGTGCAACCGCATTATAGCAGGTGGATGAAGCCATTATGCTCTTTTTTCTTGCTACAGATGGCTTCCAGTCTGTCAACTCCATGGAGCCTGTCTTTCAGGCTATGATGTGTGTCATCAGACTGTTTCAAGTAATTCAAGCAAACAGATCTTGAGGTTTCCTCTGAGTCCTCTACTAAAGAGGTGTGATTATTTCTCCACAGGATAGCTTAGTTAGGTTCCCAAAGAGAATCATAGTAGTTATTACAGACACTTAAATGCATCTTCCTATTTCTCATTTTAGATGAAGAAAATTAAGCAGGTTTATCAAACACAATTATATTCTAGTCCCCAGAGATTTGAATACAATTTAGGGTGGGGAGTTCAGTTTCTTTTTGTTTTTAATTTTCAAATCAAAATTTAGCTCTGATGACTTCTTTCATAATTTGTGACTATAATATGACAACGAATTTTTCTTCCTTGAACTTGTTTGTACCCATTATATTAAATCCCATGATAACCCACAAAGTTCAAGAATCTTATTTAATCCCAAAGTAACAAACACAGAAACTCCAAGTTTAAATATGAGTATTTCTACTTTCTCCATGTTAGTTTTGAAAAGAAATCCAGATTACTTCTAGAATAATGAACAATTGATGTTTTAATGTCTTGAAAATCAGCATAATGGCAGGGTGTACTAAGAACTGATTTAGAGCCAGAACAATATGAGTTCATCTCCTCTAAAAAGAGTCATTAAGCAAGTCAATTAAACTCTTAATCACCCAAACAACTCTTTTTTAAAATCTTTTCTTTCTTTCTTTCTTTCTTTCTTTCTTTCTTTCTTTCTTTCTTTCTTTCTTTCTTTCTTTCTTTCTTTCTTTCTTTCTTTCTTTCTTTCTTTTCTTTCTTGGAGGGCAATTGGGGTTAAGTAACTTGCCCAAGGTCACATGGCTAGATTTTTTTCTTTGTATGTGTTAAGTGTCTGAGGCTGGATCTGAACTCAGGTCCTTCTGACTCTGGCACTCTACTCACTGCACCACTTAGCGCCCCCCCCCCCCAACAACTCTTAATAATTTTAAATTGAAAAGCAGTTGCCCTCTATGTTAGTAAAAAGAATTTCCCACAATGGAAATTTCTTACTTGGATAAAATCACAGTTCGAACATCCTTAAACACGGTTGTTGTTTTAAAATGTGGCCAGAAGTTAAGCAGGCATGATATTTGAAGCACAAAACTCAATCAAATAGCCAGATGTAGTCTTAAGGCTAGAGTCAATCTTATAAGATCTAGAACAATTGTGCTAAATCTCGAATTTAAAGTATTAATTCTTTCATATCATGAGTATTTAAGCAAACTTACAGATACTTTTGAAAATGATATTTTAATTTTATTTTTATGATGAAGTCATCTAGCTGTCCATTGGCATAAAACAAATTTATGCCTTAATGAAGCAAGAAGATTATTGGATGAGAAGTCAAGAGACTTGGAATCTAGGTCTATGTCTGCTATTAATTACCAATATGACCCGATAGATATGATTTTGACTTTTCTCATATGTAAAATGAAATCGCTGAAATGAAGGGTTTAAGGTCTACTCTAACTTGAACAATTCTATAATTCAGAAAACACCTGGGACATGAGTGACATAAAATCATTGCCCAGGAACAGTCTTTAAGGGGCCGTGATTGTGCATTAGCAATATTAGCTGAGAATTATACAATAATTTAAAATTGTGATGTGTTTTCCTCACTAAAACCTTTTTTGGTACATTGCATAAGTATTACTATTGTCATGAAGAAGGTCAGTTGTTTAGTGGACTGTGATGAAATTAGTCCCTCGATGAAGGTTTTAGATTTTGAGTTTGAAGTTTGTAAGGTCTTAGATTTCGAGTAGTCCAAAGGTCAGGAAATTCCTCTGAGCAAGACAATGGACTTGACTTTGATCTATAGATTGATATACTTCCTTTCCCCTAAGCATTCTTTTGAGTGGATAAATGGGAGAGATAGGTACATAGTATGCACATAATCCGTGTTTATTGAGGGATTGTTGATTCAGAAATGGGGAAAGTGTTATTCCTTGAGTCAGTTGAAACAAAAACCATGTATAGAGGAAGAACTCAGTTGCCAAAGATTCAACAGTACCTTTTGTAAAGTACAGCAAGAGACAAGAGGATGTTGTTTTTTTCCCCACTCTCTACTCTCTCCTACCCCTCAAAATAACATCTTGCAGTGGAAGTACATGATCCCAGGAGAGAAATAAAAAAGCAAACTTCCTTTCCAGGCTTATTACACACTACCTCCTTTGCACATTCTCTAGCATTACCTCCTATATGAGGCAATATTATATAGTTTCTCCAATGGAATATAAGCTCTTTGATGGGAAGGGTGTGATGGTTCCATTTTTATCTTTATAATTCTAGAGTTTGGAACTATTATATTGGATATTGATTGATTGGTTTAGAAATGAAATACCTAATAGGCAAAATATTAAATCATCATATTCTAAAGGTTTTTATCAGCCAATTTTGTGAATTAGATCTATAAATCTTTCCTGTGATGAGATGAGGTATCTCTTTAATTACATAATTCTCTTCTTGACATTTTTGGAAATATTAATAAAGATACACACTTTCAACAATTTCATTAGTGATCTTGTTCTCTAAAACACTGAGAAAATGCTGTCACAAAATTATGGCTCATGGCTACCTCTTAATTCTGTTCCATCAAAGCTCTATGGTGGTACCCAGTCTTGGCATATAGGTGA
Organism: Gymnobelideus leadbeateri; assembly: GCA_011680675.1. Taxonomy (NCBI): domain Eukaryota; kingdom Metazoa; phylum Chordata; class Mammalia; order Diprotodontia; family Petauridae; genus Gymnobelideus; species Gymnobelideus leadbeateri. The sequence continues at coordinate 81,492 of WOXC01000759.1, forward strand.
TCCTGAGGTCTTGAGGACTAGGCCAGTGGAAAACATCATCTGTCAAGTGCTCCTAAAATAGAAAAGATGGGAGGTTTAGTCCAGCAGTCAATATTAAATGGAAGGCAATTATAAAATGATCCATTGAGAATTGACAACTCTCATTTCTACCAATTGGCATTACTAAGAAATGACTGAATAGATTTCCCCCCAAAAAAATTTCCAGAAAAAAATCATTTAGTTTTTGTCTTAATAGAGAAAGGTTCACCTGAGGAAAACATACCATACAAAACGAGGTATGTAATTCCTATAACCCTCAAATATAGTTCTGGCTGACCCCTAGCCATGATCCATAATGAATTATATAGTCAGTAGGAATTTAAAAGAAAATTCTTTTTTCTATACATAAAATATAATTCACATGTTATTGTTTATACAGTTATTTATAGTTTATAGCTATGCTTTAAATTTTTATGTTTTTAAACGATTAAGCATTTTTCCTCCTTCTTACTTTTTCCACTTCTACAACTGGGGAAAATTAATAATAAGGAAAAATCCCTTGTAACAAATGTGCATAGTCAAGTAAAACAAATTTCCACTTCTAGTCCCATCCAAAAATGTATATTTTTATTTTTCCATAATCATCTGGAACATTTCTATGAAGAGGTGGGTTATGTTTAAATTTGCACAATTCAAATGGCACAAATGCCAGTTGTCATTCATTTGTAAATTCTAAACAAAGTACATACTTTAGCCAAAGTTTCTTTTAATGATTATTAAATAATTAGCAAATGATATATCCTATAGTGACATTCATGTGCTTGGAACATGCAGTACTGCCAAAGTTTGGAGGGCAGCAGTCAATATTAAAGCCTTAAAACAGTAGGTTCTCTCCTTCTCTTCCCACTGGACCATAACATTTACCCCAATGTTACACCCTTAGGACTTTGTGGCCTTTCCATCTCCCCTGCTGCTGAAGTCTTTTATAAGTGTTATCTTTCTCATTGAGGATGGAGGTGAAGAATTTATTAAACACCTACTATGGGCAAGGCAGTGTCCTAAATGCTTTACAAATATCTCATTTGATATATGCAAATAAAACTTGGAGGTAAGCTCTATTATTATCCCCATTTTTAAAGTTGAGAAAACTGAAACAGAGACTATGTAGTTTGCCCAGAGTCATACAGCCATATTTAAACTTAAAGTCTTACTCACTCCAGGTCTTACATTCTGTCCACTATACCACCTAGCTGAATCTCATGAGCAGGGAATTTCTCTATTGTTGCCTGTTTTCCCAGCACTAAGCACATTACAAATGGTTAGTATATGCTTGTTTTCCCCTTTATTAATTCATGAATATAAATATCATACCCTGAAAGTTTTAACCTTTCAACCTCCCTGTCTTAGCTAGTAAATATTTCTCCTGGTCTATTATTTAAAGAAAGCTCCAGCCATGTTTCATCCTCTGGCCTTACCTCAATAACCTCCCCTTGAATACTTATCCTCTCCCCAGTCTCCCTTTCCTAGAATAATGATAAAGTCAACTTTGCCACTGTTCCTGAGTGAACTGTCTTGAGTTTGCTTCTTTATAGCCCCATTGACCATTCCTCTAACTTTCCAGGATCAAAGGACCACTATTAGGCAATTGTAACTTCCCTACTTGAGTTGTCTATCATTATTAGAATGTAAAGGGCAGCTGGGCAGCACAGTATATAGAACATTGGGTTTGGAATCAGAAAGACTCATTTTCATGAGTTCAAATCCAGCCTAAGACACTTAGTAGCTGTGTGACCCTGGGCAAATCACTTAATCCAGTTTCACTCAATTCTTCATTCTGTAAAATGAGATGGAGAAAGAATGGCAAACCACTCCAGTATTTTTTCCAAGAAAACCCCACAAACGGAGTCATGAAGTCAGACTCAACTGAAAACAACTGAACAACAAGAAAACAACTTCTTGACTCTTAACCTAATGGTATATCTAGTAAAACTAATAATATCAGATTGTACTGAAATGACCCCAGAACAAGAACAATTAGAGTGTAAACTGCCAGAGGGTAGAAATTATCTTGTAAGCATAGTGCTTGACCCTTAGCAAGTATTTAATAAGCATTTTTTTCATTCCTTCATTAGCTGGAGCTAGTAATCTATGCTGATAGAAATTAAACTCAGAAGTAGAAATTAATCATCCAAATGGGAAAAGTATTAATCATCATTCAGAGCAATCTAAAGAATTATCATGTATGTATATATATATATATATGTACTTATGTATGATAATGCAAATGATATAAGTTTTAAAACAGAACTAGTTTATGAGTTCTTCTTTAAATTAGAAAATAAAACTTCATAAAAGTATATATGCCCAAATACTGCATTTGATCCCATAAACTCCTAATTCCAGTGAATAGATGCTTAAATTAATGTGAAAGAGACAGAAAGGAGATACAAGGAGGCAGAGGGAGACAAAGGAAGTGAGAAGAGAAATGGGAAATGATGGGATTTTCATGGGTATTCCTAAGTGCCTGAGAGAGGGGCAATATATTTTATTTGATATGACCCTGCTAATAGACAAGATGAGAAAGGTACCCATAACTCCTACAGAAAAGACCTATCTAGGATTTATATTATTGAGGAAGACATAAGATGTTAGATACTATGCAGGCTCATTTAATAAGATATATGTTTTTAATTTTTTTAACCTTTCCAAATTGTAAATTAATGGTACAGAGTGGCTTTAAATATTGTGATGCCTAAATAACATAAGATAATTTAACCCCTAAATGTTTTCTTTCTAATTTAAAATAAAAAGGAAAACTTGGTTTTTTTTATCTGAGAAAATGATTTGAGGGTGGGGGAAACTGATCAATTGCTGCCTAACTCCATTCAGGCAGGCTCATTCCACTTCCACCCTGAACTTCATTCATCATTCTGCCTTGCCTTGTCAGTGAAGCCCAGGAACCACCACTTGATAATAAGAGCCACAAATGCTCCTTTCTGTTTGGAAACAAATGAAGTTCATTAGGTAAAAGATAGTAATGTTGCTCTTCTAGAAAGATGGAGGACTGGTTTAACAGAGATGGCTCCAGGCCAGTGGTAGGGACCATCTCGGAAGCACCTTAGCTTGATCCTAGCCAAGGACACCTTCAGGAGAGGGGATAAGGGTGATATCTTTCTTCTCTAATTGAACAAGACAGTTAATTGATCATGAGGATTTGTTGGAGATGCTGGTACAATGAAAATGCATATCTGTGTCAGGAAGGACGACTTCACGCTTTATTACCTTGCTTAAAGGGCCAGTGCATCAAACTCATGCTGATTTTTATAGATATAAACATGATCAAAGTGAGTTTTTATTCCCTAGTTTAAATAGGAAGGCAACACAATTAACTTAGAAAAAAGACAGATATTAGTGACTGTGACCATTCAACTTAACAAGACAATGCAAAATTATTTGTTCAACCAGCCCCTTGGAAGGGTTTTATTCTCACAGGAGCACAGCAGATTCTTTCTCTAAGTCCATCTGTCCTGCCTATTTCTTTCCCCCATGACACTAACAAGAGGAGACCATGCAAGCCTAGGACACAGGTACCTATTTCTCAGCTTCCTTTATTCCCTAATTTCTAAGATGATCCAGATTTTCATACATGACAATGACGATGGTGACAAAAACTTTATTATATATATATATATATATATATATATATATATATATATCTTTAAAGCTTGCAAAGGATTGTGTGTGTTCTCATCTAAGTATCAAAGTATCTTATAGCAGCCCTGGTGAGGTAGATTCTCAAATATTATTTTTTTTAGAGATGAAGAACTGAGGATCAGAGAGGTTAAGTGACTTAAACATGGTGATACATTTAGAAGTATGAGAGGTAGGCTTTGAAATCAGATCTTCCTCTTAAATGAACTGATGTAAAAGGAAGGAAGCAGAAGAAAGGAAATAGTACTATATACAATAATTACATGAGCAAAAATGGAAAAAACCCAGCAACAACAAAAAATGAACATTAACTAATTACACTGATTAAGGTTTACCCTAGAGAACAGGTAAGGAAATGCACCTCCTTCCCATCCTTGAAGAGGTACAGAATGGCACAGTATGATACAGTACTCCATAGGTATGGGATATTGCATTTTTTACCAGACAAAATAGATACATTCACTGTTTTATTCTTTTTATTTTTTTTCCTTTGGAGTAGGGAAGGCAAGGCAATTGGGGTTAAATGACTTGGCCAAGGTCACACAGCTAGTGTGTCAAGTGTGTGAGGCTGGATTTGAACTCAGGTTCTTCTGACTCCAGGATCGGTGTTCTATCCACTGCACCACCTAGCTGCCCCTGGTTGGTTTTGTTGAACTTACTTTCTCTTTCTTTTTCATTCTTTGTGACAAGGGATGCTTCACTGGAAGGGGCGGGGCGGGGAAAGGAAAGGAGGTATATGTGTAGAATTAAATTGTGATGTAAAAAAAGTATCTCCCCCAGCTGCCTAATAGAGCACTTTGTCTATATAAGATACTTAATAAATTCTATTGGTTTGGGTAGACAAGTCTAGCTACTCATAGTTTTCAATAAAGGAAGTTCTGAAGTAGGCATTTTTGCCTTTTATTTGTGTGTTTTTCTATGCTTGAAAATAAGTGTACTAATGAATAGAGTATATGATTTGGAATCAAGAAGATTTGACTTTAAAAAATTATTTATATAATTTTATTCCACATATATCCCTCCCTCTCCCCCTCTCCAACAAACTTCATTGGGCTGTTTTCACTGGGGTCTGAAGGGAGATGATGGTTGACATGGGGATGGGCATTTGTCTGCCTGGCACATGCTGTCTCCTCCACCTCTCAGAACACCTTACCACTTTGGCAAGGCTAGCTCGCCTGCTCTATGGATGACATTTGGTTGGCAGTTGAATTGGCAAATCATCTACAAGTATAACCTAACACTGAACAGGAAAATCTCACCAAAAAGAGTCACTAATCTAGGGGGTTTAGCCGTAGCTCCCTCTTTACAGGGGAGTAGGCACCATTTTTCCCTAAGTGTCCATTGAGTGTTCAGTAATATTCTGTACTTAGACTGAACCAAGGACAAAATAAAATGTTCTATGAGGAATCGGTCTGTTCAAAGGTATAATAAGAGCCAGGTTATTATCCAAAATTGTTCTTGGCACAAAGTCAAAAGCAATGTGTTCCTCTTTAACATGACAGCCTTGGAACCAGGCTGAGAAGAGCTACGAGCTAGAAGAGAACAAGGAATGACTTTGGAAATAATCAAATTAGCATATTTTTTATTTGGGAATAGTTTGGTGTTTTGTATGGTTTGTTTAGCAAATAAGCAATACCTCCTTTTGCTCAAACTACTTATACTAGAACATATAACATTATAAAATTGAATGTACCTTGAGTCTACTTTGGATCAGACAAATTTCCATTAGTTAAAGCACTAGAAACACTTTATTCTAATGCAGTGATAGTTATATCACAATGATACATTCCTATACTTTGGATTCTGAGGACTCCAGAAATCTCCCTATGTTTCTGATATTTCACTTTAGGTTACAAAAAGTCTCTATAGGCTCTGAGATAAGGCAGTAAACACTTAAACACTGTCTTTATTGATAAAAAAAAATGAGATATGATATGAACTCGAATTCTAAGTCTAGGCTTGCAAATTCCAAACACTAAACCATACTTGCATATTGTTCATTCAGAAACATTTATGAAGCATTTACTCTAATCCAGACTTTGACTAGTCAATGGAAATAGGAAAGTGAAAGAGGCATTATTCTCTAGGAGTCTACATTCAAATAGAGGAAAACAAGAGATAGGTAAACACAAAATATATAAACTAGAGAGAATTGAGCTGAGGGAGAGCATTCCAGGCATAAGGGACAGATGGTGAATAAAGACAGAGAATACACAAGCAGTCTAGTGTAGTTGGATTTTGGAAGAAGAATAATATGCTTGGAAAGATAGGCACCACAGAATTAATCCCTTTCCTTTCCTCATCTGAGTCAGTCTCAGGATTAGGTGACCTTTCTCTTTGACAATACCATGGCCTCCCAACCCTACCCTCACTAATATTGTATTTAAGAACTTGCCTTTTTCATCAGCCCTTCTTTTCCCATAACTTTTAACTTCTTATCTGCTTGCTCCTTTTATGTTCCCACAAATGTGCCTAGATCTCACCCGTTCTGAAAACAAAAGAAAACAAACAAAACTTCATTTGACTTCCCCATTCCATCCAGCTATCATTCTATATCTCTACTCCCTTCACAAAATCTTAGGAAAAAAAATGTCTACTCCTATTGCTTTTACTGCCTCACTTCCTACCCACTTTTCTACCCTTTGCAACAAGGCTTCCATCTCTCCCACTTGATAAATCCACCTTTTCCAAAGTTAAATCCCCCACCATTATCTCTATTGATAAATTCAGTGTTCTCTTCTCAGTTCTCATTCTTCCTGACCTTTAAATGAAATATGACATTGTTGATCCTTTTTCCTTCTGGATACTCTCTCTACCCTGGGTTTTCATGGTGTTGTTTTATTGTGGGTTTCTTCCTACCTGTTGACCCAATCATTGTCAATATCCATTGCAGTTTCATCATTCCTATCTGACCCCTGTATTCCAGAACTCTAACCTAGGTGTTCATATTATGTTACTCTACCTTTCTTTCAATTTCCTAAGTTATGGAGCTGAGTGGATAAGCTCACCTTTCTTCTGAGTTTCAGTCTTACATCTCTCATTGCCTAGTTGACATCTTTATCTTGACAGATGTTTCATATAAACCTTAAATTGAACAAAACCAAGGTAGAAGTCATCATCTTTCCCTCTAACTCCCGTTTCCATTGAGGGCACTACCATTCTTCCAGTAACCCAAGTTCCCAAACTAGGAGTCATTTTTTCATTCTCTAGTCTCATCCACAATCCACACCCCAAAAGTTGTCAAGTTTTATTAATTCTATATCCTTAAAATTTCTTAAATTTGGCCCTTTCTCCCTTCTGACTAGAACAACTACCATAGTCCAGGAACCTATATTTGTAAACAACCTAATAGACAAAATGCTATATGTGGCAGAAATTCACAGTTTCTTGTGAAGTCCTCTTCAGTGTTCTTCATGTCTTGAAATATGTCTAATTCACTGTGATTGTTAAAAAAAGAAAAACATAAAATAAAAAGAATGTGATTTGGCCACTTTGTGAAGGATAGAGTAGAAAGAGGAGCTGGTTAAAGTAAAGAGACTAAATGAGAAACTTTTCTAATGGTCCAAGCAAGAAGTGATGAGGGCATTCATGCAAGAATTGAATGGGTAAGGTTTGGAAAATGATTGTATCTAGTAAATAAGAGATAGAAAAGAATTAAGACTGATGTTCAGAATGAAAATCTGGGTGGTTGGAAGGATGGTGGGTTCTCTAAACAGAAAAGGAGAAGTTAGAAAGATGAAAATGTGGGCGGCTAGGTGGCTCAGTGAATAGAGCACTGGCCCTGGAGTCAGGAGGACAGAATTCAAATTCGGCCTCAGACACTTGACACACTTACTAGCCGTGTGACTTTGGGCAATTCACTTAACCCCAGTTGCCAGCAAAAAGAAAATCAAATAAAAAAAGAAAGATGGAAACGAGTTTGACGGAGAGATAATCATTTTAACATGTTTAGGAGACAACTGTCTTGAAAAGCCTAATAACTGATTGGTGATACAGGCCTGGAGCTCTGACAAGAGAGTAGGACTGCATATATAGATTTAGGTATCATGTGTGTGTGTGTGTGTGTGTGTGTGTGTGTGTGTGTGTGTGTGTGTCCCCTAAATCCATGAAAACTGATGAAATACTGAATAGAGAATTTCTAGAATAGAGAAAGAAGAGAAGACGACTCAGCACAGAGGCTATGGGGATGCTCACCTTTAAAAGATGGGAGGATCCAACACAAGAACAGTCAGAAAGGTATGAGGAAATACCCCCAACCAGTAGGAGGAGACCTGGGAACAATATATCCTAAACACTTAGGGAATAGAGAATATCTAAAAGTAACAGGTAATCAAAGATGTCACATGGTACTGAGAGGTCAAAATGAAAAAAAAAAAAAGAAATAAGAAAAGGTCATCGGATTTGGTGATTTAAACATCCTGGGTAATATTAGAGACAGGAGATTCAGTTGAATAAGAAGGTCAGAAGTTCAATTGCAAATGCCTGAAAGCTAAGTAAGGGAAGAAATGAAGGCAATGAGTTTAGATAGCTTCTGCCCCACCCACCCCCCCTTCTTCTAGGACTTTGGCTGTAAAATGCAAGAGAACTATATGATGATAACTTGAGGAGACAGTAGGGTCAAATGGAGGATTGTTTGTTTGTTTTATAAGCTTGAAGAGAATTGAGCCCATTTTAGGCAACAGGGAAAGACAATAGATGGTGAAAGATGACAAATTCTAGAAGGAAGTGATGTTGGCAGGTGCAAGCTGCCTCTGGGGACAGGAGGTGTAAGTTTCCATCAGAGATATATTTGCATAGATATCTTGAACAATCACAAACTATATATCCAGGGCTATTAAGTTTTCATATAGCCCACTGTAACCTGAGTAATTTGAGGTTGTTGCCATGTTCTCTAGGTGAGCTGAATGAGTTTGAATATTTATTATTTGACTCAACACCTTAGCACTATGGATTAACAAAAGTCTGCCTCGAATCAATGGAGAATTAATGGACCTGTGGGGTACTGAAGAAGGAAGCAGCTAAGAGTGTGTGTTGCTATGGTATTACACAGGCTTGCATCCCTAATATGACTTCAGAGGACTTTGGACAAGTTCCTTAAAAAACAATAATAATAAAAATCTATGTAATATCTTACCTGCTGCTATAGGGCTTAGTAGCAGGAATTGCTATGAACTATATGCTAGAGAAAGTATTGAAAGCTGTCAGGCACCAGAACTGACACTAAAAGGTCCTGCATCTGATGCCCTCCAAGAATCCCTGCTGATGCCTGGGAAAGCCTCGATATGTAGAGTTACCTCAAACTCTGCCTTCTCTGCAAGATCTGTTCTCACAAAGAGGTAAATTTAGGGTAGATATAGTAGGAAATGTCCTAACAATAAAATCTATACAACAATTCAATTTTTGAATGAATGAAAGTAGTTAGTGAGATCCCCATCACTGGATATATTCAAACAAAGGATGGATGACCACATATCAGCTGTTCTGTATGAGGGGTATTTGTTCTGCTAAGATTCAGATTATTCTCTGAGGTCTCTTCCAATTCAGATTCTGTTACTATGATGTTTGAGTAAGCATTTGACACCTTCTTATAAGATATAATTTTGAGATCTTGCACCAGTTCTATCAACGCTTTTCTCATTGGCCATTTTTGATTAGCCAATAGCAGTCTTAAGGAATGGCAGAGGCAATGATTAAAGGGTATTTTCTTGAAGTGGGTGTTTTGCGGGTGGGATGAAAAAATAACATGAGGTGATGGGCTCAAAGGATCATAGATCTTGTTAGAAAGGAAGAAAATAGGGGTGGATAGGTAGTGCAGTGAATAGAGCACTGGCCTGGAAGTCAGGAGAACCTGAGTTCAAATCCGGCCTCTGACACTTAACAAGCTGTGTGATCTTGGGCAAGTCACTCAACTCCAATTGTCCCTCCAAAAAGCAAAATAAATAAATAGAAAGAAAGGAAGGGAATGAGGATTCATTAAGAGCCTATTGTGTGCTATGCTAAAAGCACTTTACAAATATTATTTCATTTGATCCTCACAATAGTTATGGGGGGGTAGGGGCTATTATGGTCCCAATGTTATAGATAAGGAAACTGAGGCAGAGAGGTTAAGTGACTTTCTGAAGGTCAAAGAGTTAGTGCCTGAGGCTAGATTTGAACTCAGTTCTTCCAGACTCTTTCAGACTCAAACACTCCCTGTGTGACCCTAAGCAAGTCCCTTAACTCTGTTTGGCTCAGTTTCCTTCTCTTTAAAATGGGATGTAGAAGGAAATGGCAAGCCACTCCAGTATCTGCCAAGAAAACCCCAAATGGAGTCATGAAGAATCAGACAAGAATGAAACAATTGAACAAACTTTCAGACTCCAGGCCCAGAACTCTCTATACAATTGCTCCACCTAGCTGCCTTGGGAATTTAGAGATTATCTAGTCCAAGACTTCAATTTACAAACATAAAATTGAGGCCTTGAAAAGTTAATGGACTTGCCCAGGGTCACACAGCTAGTAAGCATCCAATGTGGGATCTGTACTGAGTTTTTCTGACTTTAGAGCAATGTTCCTTCCATTATACCCCACTGTCTCCCAGCATGTCTTAAAATAAAGTCTTAAAGGGTTGCCTGGGGGAAGTAAGAAATTAAGTAACTGGTCATACAGTTAGGTTTCATCTAAGTCAGAACTGAACCCAAGTCTTCCCAAGACCCAAGGTCAACCCTCTCTCCACTATATCATGATGTCTCTGCTCCATATTCTAATATAGACATTTTTTTCTGGTGATGTTTCCATTTGGACACTGGTAATCTTCTGAAAAAAATAATCTTCATCGAAGCTGATGCTAACTCAGCCAAATGATTTCCCTGTACAAATAATAAAAAGGTGGAAAAAAAGAGCTAGCTGCATATTAACACTCCAATTCTTCATTCGTAACCGGGGGCAGAAAAATAAGCATCCTCCTTCACAACCAGTTTCTAAAGGAATAGTGACAATAGCCACAAATAAGGTGCTGTGCTAGTTAACAGTTTCTCAAATATCGGGTTCCTTAAAAATAGGTGACAGCAAGGACACTGAGTTTTGTCAGAGCTCCAAGATAAAAAGGAAGGACAGAAGTTATTGTTTTCTATAAAACACTGGGAGGGGAAAAAAAAGGAAAGAAAATGAAAGGATAATACAAGAAAAACCTTGCCAGAATTTTTACAAGAGGAATTTTATTTTTCTAATGGTACAAACTTATTCTTATTTTGCATTGATCTAGCCACCTTTTACTCCTTTAGAATCATTTATGAGCAAATTTTCACAAAATCTTTGTCAACTATGTCAGGTCTGGTTTCTTTCCTCTGTAGTCAAAGGGTCTCTAGGACTCAGAGATGGTAAGTGACAATGCAGTCAGAGCCCCACAGTGGTGGCCAAGCCCGGATGCTCTCAGACTTTGCTTGGCTGTGAGATTTTTCATATGCAAGCAAAATATTCTTACCTTAAAAAAAATCACAGCAGTTTCCAGAAACACTGCCTTATTTAATCTAGTAAGAGGCACCTAAATCACTCTAACATTGAGCTCACTACAAGTTAATCTTACTCCATATCACTAGTAGCTTTATGCAGTATAACTACATCTACTGAAGGTCAGCAAGAGTCTCATGTTGAATAAGACCAAGTTTAAAATATTCAGTTGTTTTGGTCTTTTCCAATTCTATGTGACCCATTTGGGATTTTCTTGGCAAAGATACTGGAGTATTTTTCCTTTTCCTTATCCAGATCATTTTATAGAAAAGGAAACTGAGGCAAACAAAATTAAGTAGCTTGCCCAGAGTCACAGAGCTAATAAGTGTACAATAAAGATGAGTCATCTTCATTTTAGGCCTTGTGCTCTATTCACTGAGGCACCTAGCTGCCCCATATTTAAAATAAACATGATTTAATTTTAAAAAAAAATCGAAGTTATAGTAAGGAAATACATCTTTGCCTTGAAATTTAAGGGGATTTTCTCCAACATTTTGAGAAACAAATCTTTGTGCTCATTTCCCTTAAAATGAACTGCCCAAAATACATCTTCCCACTTTTATTGAAGCCTTTTATATACTGTTTCTGCTTCCTAACGTGGTAAATAAGCTATTGAATTTAGAGATCATGAAAATTATCATGTTATGAACAAGAAGCAGAAGAGATACTGAACAAGATTGGGAATGAAAAGTTCCCCCAACCTATACCTTTCCTTCCCATTTTCTTTTCAGGAACTTATATCCTTTAACTTGAAAATTCTTTAGTTTCTCCCTATTAGAAACTGCTTTTATGAAACGATCATATAATTTTTATGTAAAGTGTAAGTGAAACCTAGAAAGAGTAAAAAAAGAAATATTCAAGTGTAGGAATGAGGGCTGAAGAAGTTCCTTTTCCCATGGCCTTTGAGGTCTGGGGTGTGAATGAGTTAAGTGACACTGACTGGCCAATATTTTATAGGAATGGGAGAGAATGGTATGCCAGTAGAAAATGTGTGTGGGAGGGGTGGCGGGGGGGGGGGGGGCGGGGGGGCAGGAACTAATAGCAATGGAATCTTCTGGGATGTTCAGAGAGATAATATAAGGAGCTCACCCTGCTAAACCTATAAATATGTTTATATCAAATTATAGCTGGACATTCCATTAATAGTTCATTACTGGATTTTTTTAAAGGAAAAAAACCATTTCCTTCCTAGCTGTAGTACATTTATCTCACTGATGATTCTCACAACAAACCTGGGAGGTAGATGCTATAATTATTCTAATGTTATAGATGAGGAAATTAAAGCAGACAGAGCGAAAGCCATTTGCCCAGGGTTGTAGAACTAGAAAGTGCTTGAGGTTGGATTTGAAATCACGTCTCCTTAATTCAGATTCAGGTTTCATATATGTTGTGCCACCTAATGCCTCACCATTAGGCTCTACTATTCTATGTGGTGACTAATTAAGGGTTACATAACCTCAGCAATTTCAAAAGTCTTTTGGTCTTTTCAAGGCTGCATTGACAAAGTTGTCTTCAGAAGAGAAAGAGTTTAGCAAAGTTTGCTTTTTTTTTTTTTAAGAAGACTACAAGTAATGGCAATGGGAATGGGAATGTGAAGATCTTCCCTGCCTCTCAATAGGTCTGTGGGAATTTGAAGATATTTCCTACTTTGAAAATCTTCCCTGCCCCTTAATAGACCAAATGTAATCACATGGAAACTGTGGTGGGAGGAGCTTGCTAAATGGTTGGAGCAGAGCCCAAAGGAAGTTAGGAGTCAGAGCAGTTAGGACAGTGGGAGAGAGAGGATACAAGCAAGAAGACAGCTAGGCTTGTGAGATGTGTTACAGTATATTAACTTCTTTATAGCTATGACAGATTTGGTTTTCTTGTGTTGGGATTTGGTTTTCTGGTGTCTGAATAAATGTTTTTCTTCTATCTTTTCTATAGAGAGTCTGTCATATTTTGCTATTCAGAACTATGCTGGCATATTCATAATCACTGTTGCTGCTTTGATATTGTATTGGTACTACACTATATCAGGAACACTGTGTTCAGTTCTGGGTTCAACAATTTTGGAAGGATATTAACAAACTGAGCACTTCCAGAAGAATCTGATCAGAATGACAAAAGCATTTAAAATGGGGCTGTAAAGAATGGGCTGAAGAAAGCTAGGAATGTTATTGAGGAAAAGAGAAGACAGCAGAATATAATAATTATGGTCAAGTATTAGAATGTTTCTAGTGGAAGACTTCTGTTTGAACCCAGAGAATAGAACTAGAAGTAATTCAATTTTAAAAAATCTAGTAAGCTTTACTATGACCCAATGAGACAAGTTGCATAATGTGCTTTACCCCATCATGTACCACAGTCCCTGACACATATTAGGAGCTTAATAAATGTTTATTGATTGATTGCTGACTTTAAAGTGCTTTATAAATGCACATTACTATATGCAAGGCATAGTGTTAGATACTCAATATGCAAAGACACAACTAAAATTGTCCCAGTCCTCAAGAAGCTTAGGTGGAATGTGTAGATAGTAAAATTATTGCTCAAATTTTTATTTTTTTAAATTAAAAGAAAAAGTATTTCATGAATTAGTGAATGAATGGATAAATAGATGTTGTTGTTGCTTGTCCTTTGTTCTCCAAGAGGACCATGGCATTAGGGAGGTGATACCATGGCATACAAATGAACTGGATTTAAGTGAGGGAGACTATGCAAAGTCATCAGCATCACTTTCTCCTCTGGAGCCATCTGGGTGCAGTGGTATAGCGGCATGCACCCCAACATCCCCAGGGTGGCTGCCAACACAGGTTCTTAGATCTGCTTTTCTAAAGGAAAGCAACTCAAAATGGGTTAACAATCTTGCTTTAATCAATCAAACATATATCATTTACCTAGTTCAGGGGGAAAAGATCAGCACCCTGAACTTCAAAGTATACAGACAGAACTTACAAGACAGAGAAACAAACAGATCAAGCAGACAGGCTATCAAACTGCCCAACCATTACATTAATACCAAGTCACAGTTACCAGAGATAGAAGCATCAACATCTGGGTTTTCAAAGCCGGCGGGGAGGCTCTCAACTGCTGCCCAGAGTCTCCTCTGGTGAAATCACACAACACTTCTCAAAGTGAGCCCCAAAGCAAAGCCTCCCATCATGGTTTATATAGCCTTCTCCTGGCTCAGAGAATGTAACAACCTTCTTGACCCACTGCCCAATCACAAAGTATCAAGGGGTGGGAGTTCCTGAAAAACAAGCCTCCCACCACAGGCTCCTGGTGCACTTAACCTAGGGGCAGGGAAGATCATTAAATTTGCATTTCCATTACAAGCAGAAAGATATAAATCAGGACAACTGGAGATGGCCCTGAATGCAGTTAGAGACCTTTGCCTTTTTGAACTAAGGTATTTAACAGGTCTCAATTTGGGTGAGGCAACACCCAATCAGTGATTGAGGCCAGGTGAAAAATGAGAGAGAGAATGGCCTCTTTTACTTAGTGCAAAAAAAAAAAAAATCAATCTGCCAGTGTAAACCCTGAGGGTTTATGGTCAAAACAGGAAAAAAAATTGCTATTTACATTCACTCTAAGTCAATCAGGGCCCCCCAAAAATACCAAGTGGGGCTTTGCCTCGGATCTATTGTTGGCCAATCAATGAGAGCCAAAGTGATTTGGGTTTAAGGCATGGTCCTTAAGAGGGAAATCTAAACCCCAAGATATCTTCAGAGGGTTCAGTGATCAAAATTTACATTCTTTTGGGCAAAGCACCTACAGGTAAGTATATAATACTTTATGTGGACAGAGGGAAGGGAATAAAGGAAGGAAGGAAAGAAGGAAGGACAGAACTTGGGCAAGTCACTTAACCATGTTTGCCTCAGTTTCCTCATCTGTAAATAAGGTGGAAAAGGACATGGTAAATCACTCCAATGTCTTTGCCCTCCACCCCCCCCCCCCAAATCAAATGAAGTCATGAAGAGTTGGACATGACTGAAACAATTGAACAAGAGCAAAAACATTTATTGTCTACTATATGCCAGGCACTTTGCTAAGTGCTGGGAATATGAAAAGAACAAAAGACTGTTCTGACCTCAAGGAGCTTACAATGTAACAGAAAGTGAAAGTCTATCCCAATATGAGTGCTGAATCTAGCATCCAGAATTGTAGGGGTTCTAATTCTGCTATAAAGACTAAGTACATACATAATACTACTTGTGGGACCCCATGCAAGTGATTTGACTTAAGTTTCAGTTTCTTTATTTGTAAAATTGGGGATAATAATAGCTGAAGCTTATTAGGATCATAGCTTGACAGGATAATAAAGCTAGAACTGGCAGGGTCATCTTATCTACCACCTCCTTTAGTGAATATAGAAATTGAATCCTAAGGGCGACAAGGTGGCACAGTGAATAGAGAACTGATCCTGGAGTGAGGAGGACCTGAGTTCAAATCCAGTCTCAGACCCTTAACACTTATTAGATGTATGACCTTGGGCAAGTCACTTGGCTCCAATTACCTGCCTTTCCCCTCCAAAAAAAGCAACCAACAAACAACCAAACAAGAAATTGAGTCCTAGGAAGGGAAATAAACTTGTCCAAGCTCACAAAGACACTGAGTGGCAGAACCAGGATTTTAGTGTCAAATCCTGTGGCATCATATTCAACACTCTTTCCATTTTAATATCTCATTGGGGAGCCTTCTTTTGGGATATTCAATAAAATAAATGTACCCAACAAAAGAAATGAAGGGCTTTGTAAACCTTAACCTGATATAGAAATTTCATCTATTGTGGACTCATAATGGATTGTTATTTGACATAATGCTGGTACAGCCTAAAAGAGTTTGAAGTTGCATTTTATAAAATATAAATTGCTGCTGATGCATGGGAGTATACATTTCTATAAAGAAAAGAACTCTAAATTTCTAAGTAAGGTCTTTGATCAACTAAGCCATCCAGAAGGAATTGCTATTGAATTCTACCAAGATCAGTTTTCTACTTTAAAATGAAGCATGAAAAAAGTTGAATATGGAATTACGTGTGGATTCAAAAAAATGAATTATTATGCCACTCATATGCAAGCTATCCTTGGTAATATGTAGCAGCCAATATGCACTCACCATACTCTGCCCCTTCCCTCCATTCTTCTTGGGTCACAGTCATTTTAATTCTTCTGTAATTTATATGGTGTTTCCATTAGAGAGTAAGTTCCCTGAGGATACATACTGTCTCACTTTTGTATTTGTGTCCAAAGCATTTAGAAAAGTGCAGACAAATAGCAAGTACTTGAATGACACTTTTTCATTCATTCATCTATCCATCCATCCACCCATTCATTCACTCATTCATTATGAGGATCATTTTGGTTTTGTAGATTTATCTTTTTTAATACTGAGTAATTTTGTATTATCAGCATTAAAATATTTGTTCCTTGGAGGACGGTAACAAAAAATTTCTGTTACCTGTGATATTATTTTCTTTTTTATGCCCACATACATTTACTCATCTTTTATTCTCTATCTTGTAGGCAGAAAAACTGGAGTCCTAAATCCATTATTTGCTAAATATGTGACCTTGGACAAGTCACTATAGTTCTTTAAGTGTCAGTTTCTTTGTCTACATAAGAGGTGAGAATACTTCCAAGTGAGCTACCTCAGGGGTGGGTTGTGGAGATCAAGTGAGTTAAGTACAGAAAGCAGCCCTGGATAAGTAATTGTTCTTATCAATAAAATAGAGACTGAAAAAGAGCTTTTCATATAGGTCCACTTAAAATGACTTTGTGTAACACCTTTAGAAGTGCTGAACTCACCTTGAAAGCTGCCTTGAAAGAGTGGCAGCTTTGTTCAAGATACTGCCTTGATGTAGTGATGGGAAAATAAAGAGTAAATTACACTAGAAAAGGCCTCATAACATCAAAACATAGAAGAGTGTAAGTTTAGTAGGTAATAACATTCTCCCAAATTCTGACATGTATTTATAGTCATATTCATTCACTTTATACACTATAACACGTATAGTACCTATATATTCTCATTTTCCCAAGCTCTATTTTATTTTGCAATTTTATAATCCTTTTGGGCTGTTTTTTCCTCTAAAGCCTTCAGTCCCTGGTTCCCCCGTATTCCCTAGCAGCACAACTGTAGGTCATTAATCTTAAGGGTTGCTCTTAAGAACTTTGACTTCAGGCTAGACACAGTGGTATTGACCCATAGTCCTATCTAGGGGAGGGCTGGTGGATCCCTTGAGCTTGGGAGTTCTGAGTTGCAGGAGGGTTGCGGTCAATTGGTTGTCTACACTACATCTGAGAACCAATATTGTGAGCCATCGGGAGTTTGAAACCAAAGGTTTCCTAAGGAGGAGGGGGTCAATCAGCTCAGGTCAGAAACAGCATATTAAAGCTCCCATGTTAATGCTGTTCTTCCACCTTGGGGGTGAGGAGAATGAAAGAAGAGGAAGAAGAGGAAAAAGAGGAGAACAATGATAAGAAATAATTTTGACTCCAACTTTTTGAATCCACTGATATGATCCATATTCATCTTTTTTATGCTTCATTTTTAAGTAGGAAACTGATCTTGGTAGAATCCATAGCAATTTCTTCTTGAAGGCTCAGTTGATCAAAGGCCTTACTTAGAAAACAGAGTCCTTTTCTTTTCATAAATATATATTCCCATGCTTTAGCAGCCATTTACATTTACCAAAGTACAACTTCAAACACTTTTAGGCTGTACTAACATTATGGCAAACAAACAATCCATTAGTCCATAATAGACGAAATTTCTATAGTATGTTAAGGTTTACAAAACCCTTCATTTCTTTTGTTATATACATTTCTTCTATTGAATGCTCCAAAGAAGGCTCCCCTATGAGGTATTAGAATGGAAAGTATGTTGAATACAAGACCATAGGATTTGACACTGAAATCCTGGCCCTGCAACTTGGTGTCTTTGTGACCTTGGGCAAGTTATTTCCTTTTCTAAGATTCAATTTCTTTATTCAGCAAAGGAAGTGGTTAGATCAGATGACCTCTAAGGTCCCTGCCAGGTCTAGCTTTATAATCCTATCAACCTATGATCGTAATATGCTGTAGATATTATTATCCCCAATTTTACAAATAAAGAAACTGAGGGTTAAAGAAGTCTAGTGACTTGTACAAGTTCCCACAGGTAGAATTATGTATATACTTAGTGTTTATAGAAGAATTAAAATCTCTGCATTTCTTGATGCCAAGTCTAGTACTCACCCAAGGACAGCATTTCACTTTTCATTACATTGGGAGCTCCTTGAGGGTGGGAACTGTCTTTCACCTTTTTTAATATTCCCAGTATTTAACATAGTGCCTGGAACATAGTAGACTATATATGCTTTAGTTCTTCAATTGTTCCAGTAAATTCAATTCTTCATGACCCCATTTGTGTTTTGTTTGTTTTTCTGCCAAAATGCTAGAGTGGTTTGCCATTTCCTTCTCCAGCTCGTTTTACAGATGAGGAAACTAAGGCAAATAGGATTAAGTGACTTGCCCAGGGTCACACAGCTAGTAAGTGTCTGAGGTCATATTTGAACTCAGATATTCCTAACTCTAGGCAAAGGAATTCTTTGTCATTGTGGGGAACAAACAACTGATTGCTCAACTGACTCTTCATTTTTCAGATAGGAATTTTCAGCTTGTGTTTTATGCATGCCAGTTCCCCCTTGGTAGTTGTAGCAGCAAGCACCCCACCATGCCCAGGGTGGCTGCCAACCCAGGTTCTTAGATCTGCTTCTCTAAAAGAAAGCAACTCAAAATGGGTTAACAATCTTGCTTTAATCAACCAAACATATCATATACCTAGTTCATAGAAAAAAGTCAGCACCCTGAATTTCAGAATATACAGACAGAAGTTACAAGAAGACAGAGAAACATTTCAGCAGACAGGCCTCCAACTGTCTGACCATTACATCCATACCTAGTTACAATTACCAAAGAGGGAAGAATCAACATCTGGGTTTTTCAAAGTTGGGGGAAGGGGGGGCTCTCAATGGCTGCCCAGAGTCTTTTCTGGTCAAATCAAACAATTCTTCTCAAAGTGAGCCCCAAAGCAAAGCCTCACATAAGGGTTTATATAGCCTTCTCCTGGCTCAGAGAATGTAACAATGCTCTTGACCCACTGCCCAATCAAACAACATTCCCCAAAATCAAACCTCCCCCTACAGGCTCCAGGTGCACTAAAGTCTATTAAAGGGCCTAGGGGTAGGAAAGATCTTAAATTACCATTCTTTTTTTTTTTTTTAAAGCAATTGGGGTTAAGTAACTTGCTCAAGGTTACATGGCTAGTCATTATTTATGCGTGGGTGCTCATTTTCTGAGGCCCGATCTGATCTCGGGTCATCCCAACTCCGAGGCCGGCACTCTTACTCACTGCGCCACCTAGCCGCCCCTTTAGGGCAATTGGGGTTAAGTAACTTGCCCAAGGTTACACAGCTAGGTTTTTGTTTGTATGGATTAAGTGTCGGAACTCAGGTCCTTCTGATTCCAGGGCCGCACCTAGCCGCCCCATTAAATTACCATTCTTATAACAGTAGTTCACTTGGGTTGAACCTCTAGGTGTGTGAGGGGAAAGTACTCCATTATTTTTTTCATTCTGCTGAACCCTATGAAGCAAGTCATCAGGCCAAGTGCATGCCATTAGGCTGAGGCAATGTGGTCTGGTAAATAGAAGACCATAGGCAAGCTCAAACTTCTCCCTTGCTACTAACCTTAGAACCCAGACTAAGTTCTAAAATCTGTGATAGATTCCTGATTAGAGGTTAAGAGAAATGTTTTTGTACATTCTGATAGATTCTAAAGGTGTTTCCTTGGAATTCTGACCTATGACAGTAGAGATTCTCCAAGTGAACTAGGCTAGGCCTAGTCTGTAGGAAGGGATCAAAATACCTGGGTTAGAGCCAAGTACATACTCCCCAAACATCATCATAGAATGTTTGAGCAGGAAAGTATACTAGAGATCACCCTACGCAATTCTATAAACAAGAATCCTGAGCCACAGGGAAGAGAAATCACATGCCGATCCTCTATAATGAAGCCAGGATTCAAATCCTGGCCTTTTACTCCAAAATCTGGTGCTCTTTATAGTTAAAATGGGGGGACCCAACACTGTGCTTTCTTGATTCAGGTTAGAGCTAGTCCCAAATACTCATCCAAATCAGGATTTAATTTTTTTGATGATCCTTTCTGTAATATTTGAATACAAACCAAATTTTATTTGAATCAAGTACCAACAAAACTGGGAAATCATTTTGTAAATGGTTCAGATCCATGAGGAGGAAAAAATGTTGTTTTTTTTTTCCTCATTTTTCTTTCATTTCTTCATTTTCTTTCATTTTTTTCATTTTTCTTCATTTCTTCATTCTTCTATTTTTTTCTTCGTTTCAAAAGCATTTTACACTTATCAAGGCTTCACAGCAAGTCTTGTTATTTTCTCAATCCACTTAAAGGTCTAGTGAGAATCAGATGACTTTCTCTTAGAGTGCATCTACATCCCTGAAATTCAAATATGAACACATAGGAGTCTCCAGTATGATCAGAGTGTCAGGAATTCTCTTTATCCCCAGAAGAGAAACATTAACAACAATATTGATAATTAATATTTATATAGTGTTTTAACATTTGCAAAGCTCTTTATAAACACATACATGTTTTTGTATACATATGTGTGTATGTATACATATATACATTTACCTGTTTGTATGTGTATATATTCTATAAATATGTGTGTATACAGACACATACTATATAAATACTAGTTTATAGAACTGCATTGGATAATCTCTAGTGTTCCTTCCTGCTATTTCCATTATATAACTGAGGCTGAGAGAGTTTGCCCAGTGTTACACAGGAAGTAAGTGTCTGGATTCTACCCATTTGTTCTCATCTCCAAGTCTCAGACGTTAGCTGCTATTGCTACCAAATACATCCAGATGTTTCTGTGTCCCAGAATGTCATCAAATCACATAAAGCTGTACATTTTTAAATGGTAGTGCTATTGCTGTACATAGCCATACAATATCACTCTACTTTCTTAAAAACCAGTTGGCAGATTTACCACTCCTTCCACTAGAAATAATGGGTCCAATTCAAGAGCTTTCAATTGGGCAATCTTTTCATTACTCTCTTGAAAGCTAAGTATAAACCGACAGACTTAAACACCCATACCCAATTCTCTCATTCTGTTGAAGCCAATAGGAGTTACAGAGGCTACTATAATTTAAACTCATTGACAGAAACAGTCAGCCCTTGTTAAATAGCACAAGCGGCTAATGTGGTTTGGACAGCTTAATTATATATTTGCCTAGAAACTTGTCACAGTTCTTGTGACTTCAAAGCAATGCCGTAGTCTTTAGCATTTAAAATTGGCAAAGTGTTTTATAATCATTTTTATTAGTCTTTTCACACAGTGTCACTGGATGGAAAGATGAGATACAGAGAGGTTCTGGGACATCACAGTCATTCATTCAACACACATGTATCAAGTACCTACTAGTCACAGGGCACCATGCTTGGTATTGGGGATACTGGCTTCATGATGAAAATCGTCTTTGTCCTCAAGAGACTGCTTAAATTCTCCTTGGAGATATAACATGTGCACAAAAATAAATGCAAAATAAATTGAGAAAAGAGCACACTAAATGAGGAACTGGGGGAGTTAGGAAGACATAGGAAGAATCAGAGAAATTAATCACCAAGCATTTGATCAATGTCTACTCTGTGTCAGACACTGGAATAGGACAAGATAGTTCTGCCCTCAAAGGACTTACACTCTTTTGGATTAGAATATAAAAAGGTTTTTTCTTTGTATGAAAAGTGGAATCTGAGCTGAGAACTGAAGGAAGGTAAAGCTTGTCTAATTATCACCCAGGAGGTAAATGAGAAAGATAAAAGTCCCATATGTGCCATAATATTTACAGCAACAGTTTTTTATGAAACACCCAAGAGCTGGAATCAAAGTAGATAGCCAACATTTGGGGAATGACTCAACAAGGTTTGATAAATGAACTTAATGAAATGTTAAGGGTCATGGCTAAAAACAATCAGGGAAAGACATATAAACTGAAGGAAAGTGAAGAAAATGCAACTAGGAAAATAACATATATCATCACTAAATTAATGTAAATGAGAAGAACAAAACAATCAAAACTGAATGCTGTGAAATTATCGTGACCAAGCTTAGTCCCAAAGAAGGGAGGTGGGAAGACAACTCTTCCTTTTCCTTTGTTTTTCTTACAGAGAAGGAAAATCATGGGTGTGGAACACTCTGTATAATATCAAGAATTTCTTTATTTTTTTTAATAATAGTTGGTATTCTTGAACTCTAGAAAAAATCTTGCTTTTAAGATTCTTTAACTATAAAGGATGGCTCTCTGGAAATGAAGGAGGACAAGGATGCAGTGGGGAATGTAGGTGATGTAAAAACAAAATATATCAATAAAATGAACTTTGAAAAAAACAGCCTACAGAAATCTTTATAGTCAATTCAAAGCTGAGAAACTGGATAATCAACCAGAAAACTCAAGTCATCCTAGTAGATCTTTCCCTCTCTTCTTTAAAGGGGCACATTTTGCATGATCTCTATATAACATAGAGGAGGTGCAGTAATATAACTGGTGCAGTAGATATAGCACTGGGCTTGCAGTCAGGAAGACTAACCTTCCTGAGTTCAAATCTGACCTCAGGCACTTACTGGGTGTGTGACTCTGAGCAAGTCACTTAACTCTGGTGCTTTAGTTCTTCATCTGTAAAATAAGTTGAAGAAGGAAATGGCAATCTACTTCAGTATGTTTCTTCAGTGGTCACTGAAAATGGTAAAACTTACAATGAAGTTCCTGATCCCTAAGTCTCAAGCCAAGCTTTTACTTTGTTGCTGTGTGTGTGTGTGTGTGTGTGTGTGTGTGTGTGTATAATAGCAGAATAGTGTATACACACACACACACACACACACACACATATATATATATATAGTACAGTAGACAACACACCTTCATTTCATTTTTTAATGATATAATTCAAAGTAAATATCACAACACCTTTGTAAGCTAGATTGTCTTGTGTCTTTTATATTACTATCACTTAATGAATTGGTTTGGAAGGTTGGGGAGGAAGGAAATGAAAGAAGGGAAATTCTCATAGTTCATCTAAACAACCTTTGCATATGTCATCTCTTTTGAGGTCATCTCAAGTTGAACCTGAAGATTCTATCCTGGACTTAGTCATATAGGATAAAGATACATAAATAGTGCTATGAACAACCATATCTTGTCTCCTAAAGGATAAACAAATGTATGATGATCCCAGTAAGAAAATCGAGAACATATGTTATAGCTAATAATGACTTCGTAGCTTATGTTTAACAACAAGGTATAATGACACAATGGATTTGCTTTTTTTCCCTCTTTATGACAAGTTAACATGGATACTAATTATGAATGAGAAGATGGAAAAATATTCTTTTTTTCAAATAGGGAACAAAAAAGCAACCAAATAAAACTACATTACTTTCTCAAAATTTCATGTTTTAACTTGGAGATTGTTCATATCCCCTGCATTAAAAATGTTTTGAAGGATGAACTGGGTCACTCTTTCAATATGCATTTCCCAGTTACCCTCAGATGACTTTGCCATCCCTGAAGCAAGTAACTCCTTTCATTCAGTTAGCTGCAAGGCCAAACACTATTTCAGGGTAGTGGTCTATAAGAGGGTCCAGAAATACGATATTCTTTACATGCTCAAAATGCTAAGAGTACATTTTTAGGCCTTTAGAGACAAAGATACCCTTATAAATGACAAGCATCTTTAAAAGGAAGAGAATTTTTCCTCTTAACCCAGCCCCTCTACATCTGCACTTCTTCTTCATGTGAGTGACTAGAATGATGAGTGGGGAGAGAAACAAAAGAGAGTCTTCCTCCCTATCCTTTCATCTTTTCTTGAAATTATTGGAGCTGAAAGAACCAAATTACAAGTGTAAGAAATGTTTACGTTGCATTTCCTGGAATGGATATTAAGCAAAATTCTTTGGAGAAAGAGAATGTGAACATGAGTTATTTCACTCTAATAAATCACAACTCCACACAAATGTTTCTTCCACTGCTTTTTAAGGGGAAATTATTATTTCTGTTGGTTGGTTAAGCACTCTAAGGAGTTTGACAAAGAGATAGCTGATGGTGCAAATCGTACTAAATATTTAAGATTC
Source organism: Gymnobelideus leadbeateri (assembly GCA_011680675.1). NCBI lineage: Eukaryota > Metazoa > Chordata > Mammalia > Diprotodontia > Petauridae > Gymnobelideus > Gymnobelideus leadbeateri. The sequence goes on from WOXC01000759.1 coordinate 105,870, forward strand.
AAAATCAGCTTAGGCTTCATGTAATATTTGTCTACTGCAAAATATCAGTGGATTCAAATAAAAACACAAAAATGAGGATTTGCATCTGGAGTTACTGACAGAGAATTTAATGTATTGCCACTCTTGGAAACTAACAAGATACCTATTTATAGCCTGAATGAAAAATGTTAGTGTGGTATCATCCATAAAATTTTATATCATGACTAATCTAGTGACCCTTACTTAGAGTGAAGGCTATTTCTTGAAAGACTATTTTATATAGAATCCCACAGGGGATAGGTTGTTAGAAGCAAGCTCCAAAATGGTAAAAACAAAACAACAAAATCCAAAACAAACAAAAACTGTTTCTGGTTAATTCCTTTAGGATTTGCAACAGGCCTTGGAGATCCTTTCACCTGATATAGTAATATGATCAGGGAAGTTAAGTATGGATGCTGAACTGATATGAATATCCCTTAAAATACTACTTTCTTTACTTGGGTAAATTTGTGACACCACTGATGTGGATGCTTTCTTGACCAGGGACCAGTCTAGCCCATCTGTACCTCCTCATCGCATGTAATTGTTTTTCCCATCTTTACATAAAACCTCCATAGAAAATATGCCCACTACAATCTCTTTTAATGTTTCATAGTTTCTTTTTATGTTAATGTTTTCATTAATGTTTCATGGTTTCATTTTCTTTTTAAAATTAATATCTTTTGTTTTTATGTCACCTTCCTTTCCAAAGGTATCTCTACCCTTCTTTTCTCCAGAGAGTAATCCCTTGTAACAAAGAATCAAAGAGAGCCAAAAGAAAAAATATAGATTAAAAATTAATCAACAGGGGCAGCTAGGTGGTGCAGTGAGTAAGATCTCCAGCCCCAGCATTGGGATTACCCGTGATCGGTCCCAGCCTCATAAAATGAGGACCCACACATAAATAATGACTGGCAGTGTAACCTTAAGCAAGTTACTTAATCCCAATTGCTTTAAAATAAAAAGAAAAATTAATCAAGAGAGTAAATGAATCTAATAGTATAGGTAATACTCCACACCTACATTCCCCCATCTCTTAATCTTCACTTTCAAATACCTGACCAGGTTATACCTTTTCCCCCAAGCATTCCCTGAGTGATCTTTCCCACCATTTCTTGTGTATAAGATATCATTAACGATATAATACAATCTGCTTGTACCCACCATATGCTCTTCCTTTAGTCTGCTATTGTAGGATAACAGCACTTGAAGACATATTGCATTACCAGGAAATAATGGTCAACATTAAGATCTTGTATCATCCTCCATTTGCATTAAAACTATTCTTGTATATATGAACCATAAAATTGCTACAAAAATTAGAAAGTTATAATCAAAGGCATGCTTGTAAATATTTAACAACCAGGATATCTGGGAGAAAATAATGTATGCATGCATATTTCTAAGGTTAATTTGCACCATTAATACATTCTACAATCTAGACAGTAAACAAAACAATAAATCAAGTGATGATTTGCAGCAATTGATTTCTGAGGTACAAATGCTTTTCCTGAAAAATTTTAAAATTACTCCCAAAGACAGAGCTATGGTAATTGGTTCCAGCTCAAAGGAAATATATGGTATGAATTCAAATAATACTACCACTCCATTGGATTATATTATTTGCACTAATAGGGACTTATATGGATATAGGGTGTTTGGTAATATTATTTTTTAGTCATTTAGTCATGTTTAACTCTATATGACCCTATGGAATTTTTTTGACAAAGATGATGGAGAGGTTTGCCATTTCCCTCTCCAGTGTGTCCCCATTTTACAGATGAGGAACTGAGGTAAAAAGGAACATTTATTCCATCTTCTCATCACCTAACCATGGTGACAAGATTTTTAGGTGATCAGCTTATCCTGGAACTGGGATATGATGATCCAGGGTCACAAAGCTAGTAAATATCTAAGACCAAATTTGAACTCAGATCTTCCTAATGTTAAGTTGCGTTATACATCACATCCTAGTTGATCCTATATGACTTGATAGTTATGTCATCTATGGTTTTTCTCTTTTCTGGCATTCTTTTAATACATTCTTATCTGTGAAATATATTGAAATTGGGGGATGGAGCCAAGATGGCAGAGTAGAAACAGCTCTTCCAAGCCACTCTGCCCCTAGATTCCCCCCAAACTATGTAAAAGGGGACTCTGAACAACTTCTGGAGCCCCAGCACCCACAGAACGACACAGAGAAGCTAACCTCCCACTGAGGACAGCCCAGCAGCCCTGCAGGAAGGACCGGCGCAGTGGTCTGGGACCTGGCAGCGCAGAGAGCAGGAGCCGAGCCGAGCTCAGGTCCGTGTGAGCCGAGGTTTTAGCCCCAGGGCGGCAGGGCCAGCAGCCGGCTGGAGGAACCCCAGAACACCAGGAGCTGTGGCAACTCCAGAATTATCAACACAGACATGCCTAGGACAAAGTAAGAGGTTGGTGTCCTATGGACTTTGGGACTGGTATTTAGGGAATGCGTCAGCTCCCTCCCCTGGGGGCTAGAAGCCACTGAGGAAACACACTATTTTGCAGTTTTCAGAGGCGGCTCCAACTCCCGGCCTCCAAATCGTAGGGAGATCCAGCGATCAGTCTTGGGGGGTAATCGCTCTTGCTTTAACCTCCCTGGATCTGGATTGTGATCTAGGGTGGAAGATGTGGGTGGGTTTACAGCTTGCCAGAAACGGAAGTTGCCCCCCACACGTTCGGGATGAAAATTCCTCTATCTGGCCTTAAAGCCATAGTGTGGCAACAAGCCTAAAAGTCAAGCAATTAAGTGGCAACATGCCAAGGCAAAGGAAACAGAAAAATGCAACCCTAGACTCCTATTTTGGGGGTATAGAGCGGGAAAAGGACTGTGAGGTCAGAAGTCCTGCTCCAAAAGCCCCAGGGGAAAACATGAGCGGGTTGCAGGCCATAGAGGACCTTAAGAAGGACTTTAAAAATCAAATAAGAGAAGTGGAGGAAAAATTGGAAAGAGAAATGAGAAGGATGCAGGAAAAGTATGAAATGAGGGTCAACAGCCTGACTGAGGAAAACAACACCTTAAAAAATAGACTAACTCAAATGGCAAAGGAGGCCCAAAAGGGCAATGAGGAGAAGAATGCCTTAAAAAGTCGAATTTGCCAGATGGAAAAAGAATCTCAAAAGTTCACTGAGGAGATTCATTCCTTCAGAGTTAGACTGGAGCAAATGGAAGCTAATGACTTTATGAGAAATCAAGATGCTGTTAAGCAGATCCAAACAAATGAAAGATTAGAAGGCAATGTGAAATATCTCATGGGAAAACCACTGACCTGGAAAATACATCCAGGAGAGACAATTTAAAAATTATTGGACTACCTGAAAGCCATGATCAAGGAAAGAACCTAGAAATCACCCTTCAAGAAATTCTCAAGGAAAACTGCCCTGATGTTTTAGATCCAGAGGGCAAAATAGAGGTTGAAAGAATCCACCGATCACCTCCTGAAAAAGATCCCAAAAAGAAAACTCCCAGGAATATTATAGCCAGGTTCCAGAATCCCCAGATCAAGGAGAAAATACTCCAAGCAGCCAGGAAGAAACAATTTCAATATTGTGGAAACACAATCAGAATAGCCCAGGACCTGGCAGCTTCTACACTGAGGGATTGAAGGGCATGGAATATGATATTCCAGAGGGCAAAAGAACCGGGAATGAACCGGGTCACCGGTTCACCTACCCATCAAAATTGAGTATTTTGTTTCAGGGGAAAATATGGTCATTCAGTGGAATAGAGGACTTTCAAGCATTCTTGAGGAAAAATCCAGAATTGAATAGAAAATTTGACATCCAGACACAAGAAGGAAGAGATGCCTGAGAAGGTAATCAGGGAAAAGAAATCAAAAGGAACTTATCAAAGTTCAACTATTTACATTCCTATATGGAAAAGCAATAACTGTGACTGATGATATCTTTCTCACTATGAAAATAATGGAAGAAGGGGGTGTGGTCATATGAATACATATGTGAATGTGTGTGTATATGGTTACAGTTATATATGGATAGAGGGCATAGGCTGAATTTGTTGGGAAGGGAGAATACTCAAGGGATGAAATTATGAGGTGAGAGAGGAAAGTAGCAAGAGGAGATGGGGAGAGATAGGGTAGGGTAAACTATCCCATGTAGAAGAAGCAAGGGGAAGTGGTTGCAAAGGAGGGGGAGAATAAGGAAGGCTAAAAAGGCAAAACCACATTCACATTGAATTTGGTCCAGGGAGAAAATGATATACATACTAAATGGGATATCTCAACCTGCAGCAGGATAGGGGGAAGGGGGATGAGAGGAGGGATGATGGATGGGAGGGCATCCTTGGGGGGAGGGGAGGTTGGAAGTACCCACTATAGAAGAGGGACAGGATCATGTAGGGAATGGACCAGGTGGGGGGTGGGGTGAGTGGGAGGGAATTATAAGCAGCCTTGTACAATATATCTACTATGATAATATTTTGCATAGCTAGACATGTACAACATATACTGAATTACTTATCTCCCAAGAGGGAATGGGTGACAAGGGAGGAAGGAAATGGATCTGAAATTCGAGGTCGTAACATTAAATGTTCCAAATATATATAAATATTATTATTAATACTCTTTTGCTTGTAATAGGGAGATAAGACGTGCAGGCATTGGGACACAAAGATTCACCTTCCTCTAATGGAAAAGTCGATAGGGGTATGGGAGAAGGTATGGGAGAGAGCAGATTGGAGGAAGCGATATCTTGTGGGACTACTATTCTGGGAGGTTGGGTAGGGGAATAATGGGGGGAAAATGATTTAACTCAAAATCTGGCAGAAATAAATGATGTAAAACAGAAGTTAATAAAGCATTTGTTTAATAAAAAAAAGAAACATATTGAAATTTCATCCTGTATTTCCTTCAGAATTATGTCACCTTCAACACGAATTATTTCTGCGTATATTGTTTCAGGTCCAGTTATTTATCTCAGCTTCATCTTCATAAGCATCATTTACATTTCTTCATATGTAATATCAAGCACTTTTAGTCTGACATCTTTGCTAATCCACTCAACTGCTGGTATTTTCTCTCTATAACTACCTTGAATTTAATTACCTTACATTTATTAGTATTTATTATTTTTTTCTATTTATACTCATATGTATATTTCCAATTCAATTTAATACAATTAGCATTTATTAAATGTCTACTTGTACCAGGTGCTTGGGATACAACTAAGAAAAAGAAAGGTAGTCCCTGCCCTAAGAGAGCTTATGATTTTATAAGGGAATACAATGCACAAGAGGAAGCTGAAAAGGATAAACAGCAACCAGGGTCTATCCTACATTATTTGAAGTGTTATATATGAGCGTGGTGTTCTGTGCTGCTGATGTAAAATGGAGCTACCTAGAAGGTTGCAAGCACTCTATAAAGCCAGACTTTGGCAGGAGTTTAATGCTCTGCCCTCCAATCAGAAAGAAGAGGAGACTGAGAATGAGTTGAGATGCTGAAGATCACAAAACCTCAATCACTCTACATGGTGATGAGATTTTTAGGTGATCAGCCTATCTTGGGGGTGGGATATGATGATCCATGGAGACAAAGCCAAGCCAAACCTCTGATGGAAAATGGAGTAGTCACACCTGTGAGGATACAAACCCCTTGAGAGCAGAGAATATTTCATTCTTTTTACTTGCATCCCCAATCCCTAGGTACTCAATAAATGCTTGTTGATTAAGATTGAAATATTGCAACTCCACAGTGATCAATGATGAGACTAGATCATTATAGAAATGCTGGCACATCTGTTCCATTTTAAATTTATTTTCCTCTTTCCAGATTTATCTATAAATGCTCTTGGGATGATGTGACTTAGCTGCCTCTCACACCAAGCTTCCTCCCGCAGGCTTGTTTTCCTCTTCACTGATTTTTGCTGTTTTGTAAGCCAATAATGCTCCTTCATAACATTTGGCAAATGAACTTGTACTCTCATCCAGTGTTGCCCTTGGCTATGTGAAAAGTGATAAAGTATTTGGTGGCTGAGAGGCTTTAGAACTTTTTTGGTCTCCTCATTTTGGAAATTTTTTGTGTTGTCAGTTAAACTTTTCTAAGAAATGGTGACAGAATTAATATCTTTAATTTTATCTATTGCCCATGTGGAGGCTGATCTAGACTATCCAGTATTTTAAAATATTGTGATGGACTAAGAACAGAAGTATCACCAGCCCCCACCCCCAAACATACATAGTTCTTCATTATATTTCATAATCCTAGACATTATGATTTCCCCAAAATTACATTTATTCTTTTGTTTCAGTTTCATGAAATTGTTTGTCATAGCTTATAGCTTACTGGCTCTTCCCTGTTCCCTCCCCTGCCATGTAACAGTGTTCCATAAAACAGTATTTTTCTGGTTCAAGGAGTGCTTCTCTTAGCATGCTAATATATCTTTCTCATTATTTTTCTCACTTCAGTCTCCTAGATTTATTAACCTTTGACCACGGTACTGAATAGAGGTGAATGACTTCCCTGAAGGCTTATCCCTCATAGTTGAAATCATTCCCTTTCACCCCCTTTTCAAAGTTCACAACTTGTTTAATCAATTTGGGTTAGAATTATAATTGTAAAGAACTTCTTGTAGCTATCCTTTATTCAAGTTTGGTATGGATTTTGATTATTGTAGTTAATTTTTTAAGGGCACAAAGATAGCTGGTTCTGACATGACTAAATTCAATTACAAATTATTGCCTGACTGCTAAGGTATAGTTAATTATCTTTTTTTTAATTGCTCTATGCCTACTAGATCATGGACTTTTAAACCTTCTTTTGGAAAGAAAATATCCATGAGGAGAATTAAATAAATAAAATGAAATACCGAGAGCTTTGCCAACTATACTGTGTTGATAATATAAATATGATACGATGATAAAAAATGTGAAGTTTCTGAGTAATCTGCAAGCCTTTGACCCTGCCCATTTCTTATTCTCAACTGTATAACTCAACATATTTTTTTACGATTCTTTCTTGATATATTTACATTTAGGCCACAGAATCACAGAATTTCGGAGCTGGAAGAGAATTTAGAGGCTATCTAGTTAAATCCATACCTAAGAAAATGACTACCTGACAAGGTTTTACAAATAGCTGAGGAAAGAAGGAAAACAAAAGGGAAAGGAGAAAGGGAAAGACATACCCAACTGAATGCAGAATTCCAGAGAATAACAAGGAAAGATAAGTTTTTCCTAAATAAGCAGTGGAAAAAATAGAAGAAAATTATAGAATAGGAAAGATGGATCACTTGAAGAAAATTAGAGTTATCAAGAGAATGTTTCATACAAAAATGGGCATAATAAAAGACAAAAATGGTAGGGACTTAACAGAAGTAGCAGAGATTAACAGGTTGCAGGAATACATAGAACTGTATAAGAAAGAGTTTAACATCACTAATAATCATGATGAGGTGGTGACTTATCTAGTGACAGAGATCCTGGAGAATTAAGTCAAGTGAGACTTAAGAAACAATATAACAAGTAAGGCTAGTGAAGGGATAGAATCCCAGTTGAACTATTTAAAATCTTAAAAGATGATGCTGTTAAAGAATGATACTCAGAAATATTCCAGAAATTTGGAAAACTCAAGTGTCCACTGGATTGGAAAAGATCTGTTTATATCCCAATCCTAAAGAAGGTCAATGCCAAGAAAAGTGCAAATGCTCATTTCACACATCACCAAGATGATGCTTAAGTTTCCACAAGCTAGGCTTCAACAGTATGAGAAATGATATTAACAAGAACAATAAACTGGTTTTTGAAGAGTCAGAGGAACTAGAGACCAAATTGCCAACATTCTCTGGATTATGGGAAAAAAGCAAGGGAATTCCAGAAAAACAACTGCTTCTGCTTCATTGACTACACTAAATGTTTTTATTGTTGATGATAACAAAATCTGGCAAGTCCTCTAAGCAATGTGAATACTAGATCATCTTACCTGTCTCCTGCAGAACCTGTATATGGGCCAAAAACCAACAGTTAGAACCAAACATAGAACAACTGATTGGTTTAAGATCGGAAAAGGAATATAACAAGGACATATATTTATTTAACTTTTATGTAGAATAAATCAGGAAAAATACCAGACTAGATACATCAAAAGCCAGGATTAAGGTTGTTGGGGAAAATGTCAACAATCTCAGATATGTAGATGATACCACTCTGATGGCAAAAAGTGAAAAAGAATTAAGAAACTTCTTGATGATGGTGAAAGAAGACAGTGTAAGAGCTGACTTGAACCTTAAAAAAAAGAAAACTAAGATCTTGGCAACTGGTCTCATAACATTCTGGCAAATAGAGAAGAAATGGAAGCAATATAGATTTTATATTCTTGGGTTCAAAGATCACTGTGGAAAGTGACTGCAGCCATAAAATTAAAATATGCTTATTCTTTGAAAGGAAAACTATGGCAAATTTGGACAGCATACTAAAAAGGAGAGACATCACCTTGCTGACAAAGGTCTGTAGAGTCAAAGCTATGTTCTTGTCATTGTTCTTTTCTAATAGCAATATATGGCTGTGAAAATTCAATTAAAAGGAAAGCTGAGCAACACAGAATCGACACTTTTGTTATGGTGTTGGAGAAGACTTTTGAGAGTCCTATGGACCAAGAGATCAAATAAATCAATACTTAAAAAAAATTAAGTCAGACTGTCCACTGGAAGCTAAATACTAAAGCTGAACCTTGAATGCTCTGATCACATAATGAAAAGATAGGAAAAAATCCAGATGGGAAAGATTAAAGATAAAAGGAAAGGGGGATAGTGTCATAGAAATAATGAACATGAATTTGGACAGATTTTGAGAAACAGTGGAGAATAGAAAGGCTTGGCATTCTATAATCGATGGGGTCACAAATAATCAGACATGACTGAATGACTGAACCACAATAATAAAACAAATCTAACCTAACAACTGGTCTTCCAGACTTGACTTGAAAACCTAAAGTGAGGGACATCCGACTACCTCCTGAGGCATACTGTTTCACTTATGAATAAAAATAACTATTGGAATTTTTTTTCATTATTTCAAACCTAAAAATCCTGTTTGCCAGTTATACCTATTGGTCTGATTATTCCTTTTTGCATACTCACAGAACCAATTTATTCCATTGATCAGCCAAAAGCTTTTTAGAAGCTTGAAGACAGGTACTTTGTTCTCTTACTATGTTCTTTTCTCCATCTTAAACATCCCCAATTCCTTTAATCACTCTTCATATGACATAATTTCAGGGAAGGATAATTTAAGAATCATTGGATTTCCTAAAACTGATGACCAAACAAAAAGCCTAGAGAATATTTTTTTAGGAAAACATAAATGAAAACTACTGTGATATAAAGGGCAAAGTGGATATAGAGATAATACTCTAGTCACCACTTGAAACAGAAATTGGAAATTCTGATGAATGTCATTGCAAAAATCCAGAGCTTCTATGGTAAAAAAAAATGCTGCAAGCATTGAATGAAAGCATTCAAGCATCAAAAATCTATAGTCAGGAAAATAGTGAATAAGCAGGGAGAAGCTTAGGGGAAAGAGATATTTGAGATGAAAGGTACAGTTGGTGAGGGTAGAATCATAAAAAAATCAACTTCTTTCAGAGGATAAATGTTAAAGAGGGAATTCAAAGGAAATAAATTATAAAAAAAACAAAACCCAACAGTGATTGGGATCTGAGCATGGGAAAGAAAGGAATGGCATTAGAATGGGAACAAATAGCTTCAAATATAGATAACTGGTGTTTACATTTCTTTCCTTTCATAATGAGGAGGAAGTAAACGTAGGAAAAAGCATAAAAGGGTATGATAGAAATACAAAATTAATAATCAAACTTGTAATCATTAATGGGGTGAATTCATTTAACACAGAAAGGGAAAGTAGAAGGAATTTGAAAATAAAATCCAAAATAATGTCATCTACATGAGATACTTAAAGATTCGCAGAGAGTTAAAATGAGGGGATGAAAGAAAAAGTGTTATACTTCAAGTGAATAAAAAAAAAAGCAGGAATAGCAATCGCAATCTCAAACAAGGCAATCAATGAAACATATTTATTGAGTTTTCACCATCTACCAGGCACTGTTCTATGCTCTAAGAACACAATAATAAGAAAGAAAAATCCCTACTCACAAGGAACTAACATTTTAAAGAAATAGTCCTATGTAAATATATAGATACACACATGCATATATATGTGTGTATGTGTATTACATATTTATATATCTATGTATAATACAAATATAAAATTAATAAGTAGAAATAAATACAAATTAACTAACTCTAAAGTATTTTGGGAGGGAGGAATTAGAAAAAGCTTCATGCAAAAGATGAAGGCAAGTCAAAAAGTATTTTGAACTATGTATTAAAGACAGAGAGAAATTATGATATGAAGATAAGGAAGAAATTTATTAAAGTGGTGTGTAATGGCAAATTCAAAGGGATACAGTAGAAGAATCATCATGGGTGAAAAAGGCAATGGTAAAAATAGACAGTTAAAAGTGATGAACAAAGAAATTACATTAAGCTTAAAGGCACCATAATTAATGAACTATCATCAAATAGCATAGCATCTATCTACTTAATGGAAAAGTTAATTGAATTACAAAAAGAAATATATAACAAAATTATGGCAGGATTCTCAGTGTACCACTTTTAAACCTGGGTTAATGTAATAAAAGTTAAATAAAAAAGAACAAAAGGACACAAATAAAAATTAGATACAAAGCAATAATATTTTTAAGCAATAAAGGACCTTCTAATAAATGATTCAAAATTAAAAGAAATCTCAATTCTAAATAATGAATGAATCAAAGAAAAATTTACAGAAGAACAGAAAATTTTATCAAAGAAAATTATGAAGATGAGATAAAATACCAGAATCTTAAGATTCAACAAAACAGACTTTAGGGGAGAATGTATATGTCAAAATACTTCGATTTAAAAAAAAGTTTAGAAATAACTGATAAATTAATGGTAATTCAAGTTTAAAATTGAAATTCAATAAATAGAAATATCCAAGTATGCAAAATATAAGTTTTTAAAGTAAAATAAACTTACAAAACTGAAAACAACCATTGATTTGATAAATAAATTTGGGGGCTTTTAAGAAACTAATAAAATAGGGGCGGCTAGGTGGCGCAGTGAATAGAGCGCCGGCCCTGGAATCAGAAGGCCCTGAGTTTGGAGCCGGCCTCCGACACTTAATCCATACGACCAAAAAAAACCTAGCCGTGTAACCTTGGGCAAGTTACTTAACCCCAATTGCTTTAAAAAAAAAAAAAGAAAGAAACTAATAAAATAGATAAGCTTTTTGTAGATTGATTTTTAAAAAGGAAATAAAGTGAAATTGATAACATCAAAAAGGAAAATTAGCAATAAATAAGAGGAAATGAAAAATATTTTAAGATATTATTTTGTCAGTTACATGAGAAAACACTGAAAACAAATGAAAGTTGGTGAATATTTTAAAAGTAGAAAATACTCAGATTAACAAAATAAGAAACAAAGAATTTAAATAACCCAACCTCAAAAGAAGGCTCTGGACAAATCATAAATTTCAAAGAAAAATGTTCCTCAGAACTACCAGATCAATTTTTAAGAAAATTCTTGAAACATCTGAAGAATAATTATTTCTTGTATTTTACAAACTGATACCAAATATATGAAAAGAAGGAATCATATCAAATTCATTCTATGATACAAATACTGTCTTATTTAAATGAAGGAGATACAAAACAGTGAGAGAAAACTACAAAATAAGAGAATATAAGCTAAACTCACATGAATCATCAGGCTTTGTATTTATTGCCAGCAAAACACAGCAAGAAAAGCCAGAAAGAGAATTCCATTTATAAAAACTACAAAATGTGTAAGATATTGGGGATGGGGTATACCTACCAAGTCCTATGTAGTAACTTTTAAAATGCAACTACAATTCCAAAATACTTTATCACAAAGAGAGAAATAATTTGAGAAATATTGGTTGCATCAGTTACTCATGGTTTAACTATGTCAGGATTATAAAATGATAGTACTAGTTATATTTATTTAGTTCTTCAGTGTTGTACCAAACAAACTAGTCACTTGGTAGAGCTAGGGGGGAAAACGATATAATTCATTTGAAGGAACAAGAGATCAAGAATATCAAGAGAAATATTGGGGGAGGGTGCAGGGGAAATGGGGTATGAGATGTCAAACTATACTACAGAGATATAATCATTGGCATTATTTGGTATTGGTTAAATATAGAAAAGCTGATCAGTAACAGATTAAGTACATGAGATCTAAAGACAATGAACATAGTAGCATAGTGTCTAATAATATTTCCAATACTAGGCTAACCATTTACTATTAAATAAAAACTGCTGTGAAAAGTAAGAAGCAGTGTGGTAGAAATTAAGTTTAGATCAACACCATATATTAGCTGCTAAAGGATATGGACCTATAGATTAAAAGTCACATAATAAGTAATTCAAGGAGCAAGGAAGGAAATATCATTTAAAGCTATGGATAAAGGAATGAAAATGCAAAGGATAGAAAGGATAATAGTAGATAGAGTGCACATTTTTTTATTAAATAAAATTGGGAAACTTCTTGTTAAACTGTTTTTCTGTTGTGTCAGACTCTTCATGACCCCATTTGGTATTTTCTTGTCAAAGACAGTGGAGGAGTTTGTAATGTCCTTCTCTAGCTCATTTTATAGATGAGGAAACTGAGGCATACATGCTTAAGTGAAATACCAAGGGACACTCAGCTAATGTGTCTGAGACCAGATTTGAATTCAAAATAGGAGTCTTTTTGATTCTAGGCCTGGTACTCTTTCCACTGCACCAAGCCCTGAAAAGCTTCTTCACAACTAAAAACAATGTTGTTAAAATTTGAAGGAAAAAAGTTACCTGGGGTGGGAGTGGGGAAAAAATCTTTATAAATTTCTCGGATAAATATCTTATAAAGATACATAAAGAACTGACTTAAATATGTAAGTAAAAGAGTTATTCCCCAATAGATTAATTGATAAAGGATATAAAAAAGCAATTCTCCCCAGAAAGAAATCTAAACTATCAACAACTCTATGTAAAAACAAATTATCACTAATATTAAGAGAAATAAAAATTAGAATAATTCTGAGATTTCACCTCCCAACCATCAGATTGGCAAAGATGACAAAAACAAAAAAATTATAATTATTGAAGGGCATGTGTATTCCAGTGGGGATTGATTAGATTGAGTCAAGCACCCCATTCTACCAAATACCTTTATCAGGTGAGACCGTTTCTTGGTCAGATCAACCATTCAGTAGGTGGTTTGAAGTACGAATGAACAAAGTCCGGTCACCTCCCTAGATACAACATATATTTTGTTCAGACTGACTGAGGGATTTGATCATGCCCTGTGGGTCATATGTAGGACCAGAAAACTAATTTGAAATCAGCAATTTGAGGATCTTGAAGCAGAGAGAAAAAAGTAGGAAATTCAAGAACTAAGCCTGCAACCATGTGAAGAATAGGTGCAAAGGAGAAGGGAAAAATAAATTGTAGAATTAAACTTGGGTAGAGAAGGGAGAGATTGAGGAGGTCCACTGGCCCAACAGCCATCTTAGATCTGAAGTCACCAGTTGTATACACCTCAAGGACTAAGAGAAATCCTAAGAAAAGTTCTGCTCTTTCCCCCAATTCTCCCAGTGTCTATTTATTAACAAACACTAACATACAGAACTCCGCTGGCTCCCTTATGCAAATTTTCCAGTAACCTGAATTTTGCCCCAATTTCAAATAGGTCATGGGTTAACTAGATAGAAACATAAATTTAAATTAAGGCAAATAGTGAAGCCTCTGACTAATTGGGGGTTCTGAATAATTGTGACTGAATTACTAAACTGTCATTTAAAAATAATCTCACTAAAACAAAAGAGCTGGAACAGACTATAATATTGCCTAAGACTTAACATGAGATATGCTTTGTTACAGAATGTGACTGATTATATCTCCAGAGATAAAGGGGGATAGGAAGGGAAGGATAACGAAGATGGTGGCAACTATCTACTAGGCTTCACCTGTACATCTATATGTGACTATACCTACATTTGCTGGTGAGACAGATTATAGATAGATATACATGATATAGATAGCTATAGATATAAAAATATATTTATGTTTGCATGTATGCATATAATCTTAAATTTGTTAATACATTTTTGGACTCCATGAATGACTGACCAGAATGATCTATATGCTCCTCAAGAACAATAACTTTTGTGATCTACCTTTTAGGATACATAATGATTGTATCATGGTCCCAGAAACTCAATAATTTGAAATAAATACTTATTTAATAAGCTGATCAGTGAAGAAGATATTTCAATAAATCATTTTCAGTTTCTGCATGTCATTCAAGAATTGCATGGAAGAATATCAATACATATCAATATATTCATCCTATTTTTATGCTCATATCTGAAATTAGAGATACATTGTTAATTGCATATTATATACAAATACATTTGCAATTCTTTTATGCCTTATTTGAATAAAGTCACTTTTTATCTATCTTGTTTGCTCCTACTAAAAAGCTGGTCCTGTGCTTCTAACTTGTAAAAGTGTATTGTTAATCAATATGCACTATGGTTTTGTAAAGAAAGTAATTCATTCCCTCCCACCAAAAAAAATATAAATATCTTTGTATTTGCTTAATATATGTTTTTATATTTACATATATGTGTCTCCATCATACATAATGTCAGATCCTTGAGAACAGAGTCTTATTCATTTTTGTCTTTCCATCTTCTGTGCCTAGCACAAGGCCTGACACTTGATAGTGCTTATTGAATGAATGAAAGAGTTTGAAGGACAGTTAGGTTTTTGATAGGCAGGAATGTCAGAGTAATTTTAGTTGCAAAGCAGCATGAGTAAATACCAGTAGGTACAAAGGCACAGGACATGCTTAAATGAAAAGTAAACTATATAGAGGAGAATGGAGAGGCAGGCATATTGGAGCAGCTAGGTGACTCAGTTGACTTAGCATGAAGTCAGGACTACCTAAATTCAAATCCAGCCTCAGACACTTACTAACTATGTGACCCAGGGCAAGTCACTTAACCTCTGTTTGCCTTAACCCATTGGAGAAGTAAAGGGCAAAGCACTCTGGTATCTTTGCCAAGAAAATCCCAGTCGAACATGACTAAATGAACGAACAAGTCGAGTACCTTGAATGAATGATGATAAATCTGGACATTCAAGAGATAAACATTAGCCACTGATGATTAGTATTGCAGTTTACAAAATTTAATCTGCCAATGGTGTATGTAAATAGTATCAACCTATGTCTTAAGTTGTATTGCTAGGGCCAATTTGCCATTTCAAATCAGGGTGGTGACTGACAGATGTTTAATATGTTCATTTTTCTTACAGCTGGACTAAGGTGTACAGGTAGGAGAATATTTTAAAAAGTTAAAGTCATAAATTCTGGGGCAGATTATTTCCAAGTCAACCAACTCACTGTTATAAATACATACTTTTACATTGTGATTTTTCCCCCAGCTGTGTATTTATGTATATATGTATGTATGTGGGTAAATGCATACCACATAAATATGGTATAAATTATATGATATATACTATAGATATATTTAAAAAATTCAATTCAATTAAAAATGTTTAAGAAGCACTTATGTTCCACATACTGTGCTAAGCCCTGAGTCATATATAATATACACATAGTCTATTTTGAGTTAATATATAGGCTCACAGATTCAGAACAAGAGACACTGGAGGTTATCTAGTGCAGGCCTCAGCAACCTGTCATGTCAAATATAGCCAGCTATTTATTTTTGTGCTGCAATGAGTTAAGAATTGTTTACATATTTTTAAAGGTTTATCATATTTAAAAATATAATGAACATTTTTAACTTGTGGGTCATAGAAAAATAGGCAGAAAGCAGGATTTTGCCAACCCTTAATTTTAGTCCAATCCTCTAATTTTATAGATAAGGGAAGGGAAGCCTAGATAGTTTAAATGACTTTCCTTAGGTCATATAGGTAAATACGTTTTTAAAAAATGGTTGCATTTGTACTGAGTCCTTTTATTCAAAACAAAACATTTCTTTCACTATGTGGATGGTTAAGTGATTTGCCCAGTGTCACACACATAGATCACCTAATCCAACATTTAATCATAACTTGATTAGGTATGAGAAAGTCCTACATTGAGCATAAATTACCTATGTTGTTTCTTTACCTATATTTCTCTAAGGAGCCACCATTTTCCATGTGTTTTCATATGTATTATCTCATTTGATTCTTCCAAACAATTTAGGAAGTTAGCAGGGATTTGTGTCCCTATTTTACAGATGACAAACTACAAAATAAGTTCAAACTATGAGAGGTTATGTCCAGCCTGAAATCAAAGATAACATATAAATAACTTTATTCTATTCATTGCAAGCTCATCCAAAATTCTTTAAACAAGAAATATACCTGTATAGATAAGTTGGTCTAAGGGATGCAACATGATGTGGTAGAAAGTGTGCTTGCCTTGGAGTCAGTAAATTTCCTCTGAAATCCTGACTGCTTGCCTGTGCAACCTTGGGCAAATCTAGGAGTCTTTCTGGACTTTGGTGGGAAATGAGAGGTTTGGATTATTAGAGTGTTTCTAAAATCTCTTCAGCTCTGTCTCATGAAAATCTCTGCAAACCAAAAATCTCTATCAGAGATTGTCCAGGACTACTAACACTACAGTTATCTACTTTAATAACATGCAAAGACACACAAAGAAAAGATGCATGGAACCTTTATCAGCATGTAGGCCACATTTTCACATTCATTTGCAAGCTTTTAGGCTTAAGTGGCTTATAATACAATCATCTAATTTAATTAAAAGTGTATCTGGAGAACCATCTAAATATACATTTGATATTGATGGCTTGTTATGTAGTCTCAGCTCCTACCACATGCTATTTGTGAGTCCCAACAGACCATACCTCTTGGTATTATTCTGATACTTCCCATCTCTGATGGTTTAGACCAAATTTCCAATCAATGTGATTATTTATTTCAGGTTTGGGGTATCAAATGGGAAGAATATGTACATAACTCCCACGTTGTTGTTACATGGATCAGGTAGAATATTTTGTAAGATTAGCATCTAACCATTGGAAGAGTATGATGTTCTAGCCACATTTCACTATCAATATTCAGGCGAGGTTCATCTGACTTTGCTTTCTCTCCACAAATAATTAACACCTACATCCATTTTGTAGACAAAAGGATTTTGTGTTCATTTTGTTGACAGAATGATTTGAGACCAT
Organism: Gymnobelideus leadbeateri; assembly: GCA_011680675.1. Classification (NCBI taxonomy): domain Eukaryota; kingdom Metazoa; phylum Chordata; class Mammalia; order Diprotodontia; family Petauridae; genus Gymnobelideus; species Gymnobelideus leadbeateri. The sequence goes on from WOXC01000759.1 coordinate 123,202, forward strand.
GGAGGAAATCCCCCTTGACAATCTCTGTGCATTTTTCATTCTGGGGAGAAAATGCATTCTGCTAGCTGTCCAATCAATTATGTAGACAAAATGAATTTCATCATAATTCTGTCAACAAAATGCTAACTTGCTTAAATTATTCTCTCTGCAAAATGAATTAACTTAAAATCCCTTTGTCCGACAAAATAAATTTAAGCATTTAGTGAAGCCTTGTAAGTACTATGGTCTGTTAGGTTAGTGTGTGTGATGCAAATACAGAGATTAGCTGAGACAGCACTTCTGCCTCTTCTGAGGTGATAGGCCAAGATAGCTTAGCCTCTCTCTGTGCTTTGAGGTCAAACTGAGACCAAGGTCAATTGGCTAAAGTCTAACCTACAGTACACAGACCAGGTGCAATCCAAAGTCAACTGGAGATCCAATCCATTGTCAATTCCTATACATAATAATGGAGTATGTTTTAAGTAATTTTTTAGTCAGGGTCTTGTTTTATAGGTTCAAATTTAATGAGTACTTTCAAAATTAAACCTATACTTAAAGAAAGGACTTTAATATAAAACTTAATAAGGTAGCCCAAATTTTTGGAAAGTTGCACACTGTGAGGGTGGGAAATATTTTTCAATATTGTTTCACTATGTTAAAATAAATTTCTCATTATCACCTTTAAGGAAGAATTATTTTCTTCTCTTTTCTTCACCTAAGTACTTAAAGACATTCCTTTCACATATGTATAAGCTACGAGTTATATTTAAAAAAAATAGTTACAATTTATGTATTTGGAGCCATCTTAATCAATAAAAGGCAAATTTATGGCGTTGTTGCCTTAGAAATGTGATTTTAAGGAATCTATGACCATTCAACTTTAAAATACAAACAAACTTTTCTTTTAAAAAAACTATGATTTTGCGATTAGTTTTTGTTTGTTTGTTTTCCTTTATACTACAGGACTTCACCATCCATGTGAATTGGCATATGCCCAGGATCTAAATTGAATCAGGCAAGAACAGAGATGAAAATGGACATACATTAATAACTTTGCTTTGTCTTCACATAATAATATTATATTGGCTATTCATGGGCATTTGAGCTTAGGAAAAATAATGATCATCTCTAGGAATGTTGGCTTTATCTTAACCCAGGGAATGGTTTGCAAATATTTCATCCTGTAGTGGTCATGCTTCATATCATCACTTCAGAAGAAAAAAAAAAAGACATTCTTTCTGTCTTGTTGTTTTATTGTTGTTTTAAATGGAGTTGTTTTTTTTTACAAAGGACATGACCTAAGGAAATTATATTGAAAAAGGAGTAATTCAGTTTAATAGGACTCATAAGGGACCCCCTGAGTTCTTAGCTTATTCAATAGAACACCCTGCATCTGTGTGAGAGCTCTCATACCAGTATTGTGAACATGACATATACACAATAAAGTTTATGGTTGTTTAAAATGGTCAGGGAATAAAAAGAGGTGGGAATGAAAATGTAGTGGTATGTTTCCTTAATAATTATCTATGACCACCAAAACCTTTTAGCATTGTTTTATGATCTTTGAAAAGTATTCTGTATCCTTGAACTACTCAAAGAAAATATTTCAGTCAATTGATGGGAAACAATGTGAATTGCTTCCCCAGTTATAATGTAAGGTTCTGGATGGCAAGAAATTAACATGATATTTTGGTTTGACCAAGGCAAAGCATTATGGGATTATAGACTAGAAACCAAGTGCTTTTTCTGAATGTATTCTAAGACTACCTTAGCTTTCCTGATTGCTATTTTACATTGTTGGTTCACCTTGTGTTCCCCTAAATACCATTTACCCTTTTCAAATAAAACTGCTGTCTAGCCATGCTTCCCACACCTTTGTACTCATGAAGATGAATTTAAAAAAACAAAACAAAAACTGAAGTGAAAGACTTTGCTTTTACTTCTATTACATTTCATCTTATTCAATTTGGCCAAATGTTCTAGCCTGTCAAGATCTTTTTGAATGCCAAATGTGTCATTCAGTGTGGTATCTATTCTTCTTAACTTTCTGTCATCTGCAAATGTGATTAATGTTCTATCTATAAGACTTTCCCAGAGTCATCAACAAAAGCATTCATCAGTATAAGGTCAAACCAGAGATCTATGAGATATCTCCTCCTCTCCCCATATGTGGGATCCTCCCTCTTTCTAAGCTGACATTAAACCATTAATAACTACTATTTGTTTCAGGCCATTCAATAGGTTAGGTCCTATTCACCAACCACACTCTTGTTTAGCTCACATCTCAATAATTTTTCTGCAAGAATAATAGGAAAGATTTTTGTCATATGATCAAGAAAACCTGAATTCAAAGCTGAGCTTAGACACATGTTAGCTATGTGACCATGAGCAAGTCTTTTCACCTCTGTTTGCCTCATTCTCTTTAACCATAAAATGGGGATAGTAACAGAACCTACCTTGCAGGATTGTTGGATCAAAGATCCTGTACGATCACATTTGCAAAGAGCTTAGCACACAGTACCTGGCATGTAATAGGTGTTATATAAAGGTTTACTTCCTTTCCTTGATAGTCAAGTAAAATATGCCCACAGCATTTCCATGATTCACCCATTTAGCAACCCTATTCAACTTTACTCTCCAGTCACCTTCTTGCTAACTACTTTGCTTCCTGGACCAGAGACCATGTCCCAGTAGACTCAACATTTGCAATCTGCAACTCCTTGCCTGGAATCTCACTGTCTTAATTGGTGAGAATCTGATTGTCCCATTTCATCTAGAATGGCTCTATCCAACTTCACTTTACTCTCTAGCCATCTTCTTACAATTATCTTCCAACAAAACATCTATCCCTCACCAATTCCCCTTTCCAGTCTGGGATTCATAATCAAATCTCTACTGCCACTAATATTGGAAAGGATCTACTATCCTATGATTCTACTCACTATTCCTATGGCTATTTCCAAAGCAATATTCACTGCCATGGCATGGCCATGATCTCTTTATATGTTATGTATCTTTCAGGGTAGTAACTGTCTTCTCTTTGGCATTTGTTTCACCAGAACTTAGCACAGTGCTTGGGATACAATAAGTGCCTAATAAATGTATTTTCATTCATTCAAAAAGGACATAAAGTATCATGACATCAGCTAAACTGGATCAAGCCATGCTGGATTTTTTTCTGATCAATGGTTTTTATTGTTTCTTTTGTGTGTTTTTTCCCATAGCTCTCAACAACTATCAATAACATTTTAAAATTTTGTCAGGAATCAAAGTCAAGCTCATTGACCTATGGTTTTCAGACTTTATTTTATTACTTTAAAAGAAACTGGGCCAAAATTTTCTCATCACTAGCTTGTAGCAACTATCTCTATGATCTTTCTAAGTCATTGACAGTGTCTTAGAAAACAAATCTACCAGTCTTCTCAGTACCCTGAAATATATCTGATCTGGGTCAGGCAAGGTGATTTCTTATTTTTTTACATTTATCTTGGTTATCATTTCATGCTCAGTGATTTTGTTATGTTCTTTCAGGTCCAAAGATCACTCTTTGTGGCAGAAGAAAAAAAAGACAACAGATAAATATCTAGACCTTTTATCAATCACCAGTTATTATAGCTCCTCTCCTTAACAGTGGTCCCATTCTTACTTTAGGTTTCCTCTTTTCCCAAATGTGATTGAGTAGAACTCTTTACATTCTCCTTATTTCTCTTTGGAGCCTCATAGGATTCTAAGTTTTAGCTACCTCCAGGACTATTCTCATACCACTATGGCATAAAAATATTTTGAACCTTTGTTATCTTTCTCTGTTTTCATCATGTATGTATAGATATAGGTATATAGATAGATATAGTTTTTTTTTAAAATCTAAAGTAGTGGTTGTTTCCTATCCATCCACATTGATCCATTTACACAGCTTCCCTTTTTCTTCCTTATCATCACTTCCTCTCCTTAGATCTTCAGAATTTCAATGCAGAGAAATTTCCATCCCCATCCCATCTGGTATGAGTAACAGTATATAATTTTATTCCCTTCCACATATCTTTATTCTAGTTTTAAAGTGATTATTACTCATCTAGGATACAAGTTAGCCTATGCCCAAATTTCCTCTTCTCTAATACTAACTGAGACCATTCACCAAGAGCTCCTTTCTCTCCCCTCCTCCTCTTCTCCCACCACTAAAATGTTTTTCACCATCATTTCCTCTTTCATTCTTCTCACCTGAAAGTGGTGGCCCCCCTCCTTGCCAAGGAAAGTATCTCTACATGGACCATTGCCCCCAGTGCATCCTCTTTTCCCAGGCCTCTTTACCTTATTCCAACTCTTTCTCTAATCTTTAATTTCTCCCTATCTACTGGCTATCCCACTGCTGCCTACAAATATACATATTTTCACATTAGTCATGTTGTGAAGAAGAATTGTAACCAATGGAAAGAAACACAAAAAAGAAGAAGAGAACACAAAAGTGACAGAGAAAATAGTATGCCTTGATCTGTATTCGTGCTCCATAATTCTTTCTCTGGATATTAATAGCATTTTCCATCATGAGTCTTGTGTAGCTGTCTTAGAACCTAGCATTGCTGGGAAGAGTCAAGTCTATCAAAGTTAGTCATCACACAAATGTGGCTGTAACTGTGTACACTGTTCTCCTGTTTCTGCTCCCTTCACTCACCATCAGTTTATATAAGTCTTTTCAGTTTTATCTGGTCTGCCTGCTCATCATTTCTTTTATTTTTTTTAATTTTTTATTTTTAGTTTTCAACGTTCACTTCCATAAACTTTAATTTTTGTTGCTTCTCCCTCCCCAAGACAGTATGCAATCTGATATAGACTCTATACATACATTCCTATTAAACACATTTTCACATTAGTCATGTTACCTAGAAGAATTATAATGAATAGGGGAAACCATGAGAAAGAAAACAAAACAAAAATAGTTTGCTTTGCTCTGTATTCCTTCTCCATAGCTCTTTCTCTGAATGTGGATGGCATTATCCATCATGAGTCCTTTGGAACGTTTTTAGGTCCTTGCATTGCTGAGAAGGACTAAGTATATCAAAATCGATTATTACATACTATGGCTGTTATTGCGTATAATGTTCTCCTGGTCCTGCTCATTTCACTCAGTTTCATATACACTCATTTTTATAAGTCTTTCTAGGTTTTTCTGAAGTTTGCCTGTTCATCATTTCTTATAGGACAGTAGTATTCCTTTACAATTATATATCACAACTTGTTCAGCCATTCCCCAATTGAAAGACATCCTCTCAATTTTCAATTCTTGCCTACCACAAAAAGAGCAGCTATAAATATTTTCATATATGTCAGTCCTTTTCCCATTTTTATGATCTCATTAGGATATAGTCCTAGAAGTGGCATTGCTGGGTAAAAAGGTATGCACATTTTTATAGCCCTTTGGGCATAGTTCCAAAATGCTTTCTGGAATGGTCAATCAGTTTAGAACTCCACCAACAATGCATTAGTCTTCCAATTTTCCCACCTTTTCTCCAACATTTGTTATTTTCCTGTTTTGTCATATTAGCCAATCCGATAGGTGTGATGTGGTACCTCAGAGTTGTTTTGATTTGCATTTCTCTAATCAATAGCGATTTAGAGAATTTTTTTTCATATGACTATAGATAGCTTTAATTTCTTCTTTTTAAAATTGCCTGTTCATGTCCTTTGACCATATATCAATTGGGGAATGACTTGTATTCTTATGAAGTTAACTCAATTTTCTATATATTTTTAAAATGAGGTGTTTATCTGAGGAATTGGTTGCAAAAATTATTTCCCAGTTTTCTGCTTCCCTCCTTATCTTCCTTGCATTGGTTTTGTTTGTACAAAACCTTTTCAATTTAACATATTCAAAATTATCATTTTTTTCTTTTTTTGGGGGGGGGGCAGGGCAATTGGGGTTAAGTGACTTGCCCAAAGTCACATGGTTAGTAAGTGTTAAGTGTCTGAGGCTAGATTTGAACTCAGGTGCTCCTGACTCCAGAACCAGTGTTCTATTCACTGTGCCACCTAGCCACCCCTAAAATTATCCATTTTGCATTTTATAATGTTCTTTATCTCTTATTTGGTCATAATTTTTCCATTCTCCATAAATCTGACAGGTAAACCTACTTGCTCTTTCAGTTTGCTTATAGTATCAACCTTTATATCTATACTGTGTATCCATTTTGAATTTATTTTGGTATACAGTGTAAGATATTAGTTTATACCCAGTTTATAGCATCCAAATTCTTAAAGAAGTTAAGTGAGTTACAGGAAGAAATAGAGAGCAAAATTTTGGTAGTAGGGGACCTCAACTGCCCCATCTCAGAACTCAATAAATCCAACAAAAAAAAGTAAATGAGAAAAAAAAAAACTAAGGAGGTAAATAGAATATTAGAAAAGTTATATATACAGACCCTTGACGTGATTTAGACATAAATGGTGATACCACAAGCAAATTAGAAGAGTGAGGAATAGTCTCCTTTAGATCTATGAAGAGGAGAAAAATTCATGACCAAAAAAGAGATAGAGAACATTATAAAATACAAAATAGATAATTTTGATTATATTAAATTAAAAGACTTTTGTACAAACAAAATCAATGCAACCAAAAGTAGAAGGAAAGGAGAAAGTTGAGAAACAACCTTGACCAAAAGTATCTCTTTTAATAGCCTCATTTCTCAAAAATATAGATAATTGACTCAAATTTACAGGAATACATATAATTTTTCAATTGATAAGGGGCCAAAGGATATGAACAGTTAGTTTTCAAATGAAGAAATCAAATCTATACATAGGTATATGATGAAGTGCTCCAAACCACTTCTGATTAGAGAAATGTGAACTAAAACTGCTCTAAGGTACCACCTCATTTCTATCAGATTAGCTAATATGACAAAAAAAGGAAAATGATAAATGTTTGAAAGGATGTGGGAAAATTTGGACACTAATGCACTGCTGGTAGACTGATCCAACCATTCTGGAGAACAATTTGGAACTATGCCCAAAGGGCTACAAAAATGTGCATACTGTTTGATCCAGCAATACCACTATTGGGTCTGTATCCCAAAGAGATCACAAAAAAGGAGAACGCACCTACATGTGCAAAAGACTATTTATAGCAGCACTTTTTGTGGGGGCAAAACATTGGAAATGGAGGAAAGTCTGTCATGGAATGGATGAACAAGTTGTGGTATGTGAATGTAATTGAAGAGTACTGTACAATAAGAAATGAACAGGTAGATTTCAGAAAAACCTGGAAAGACTAGTATGAACTGATACAAAGTGGAAGGAACAGAACCAGAAAATGTTGTATATGGTATCAGCAACATTGTGTGATGAACACCTGTAAATGACTCAGATCTTCTCAGCAACATAATGATCCAAGACAAGTACAAAGAACTCACAAAGGAAAACACTATCCATAGAACTAATGGACTCTGAATACAGAAAGAAGTTTTATTTTTCACTTACTTTATTCTTTCTTGTGGTTTTATTTTCCTTTTGATCTCTTTCTTCTTTTACAATTGTAACTAATGAAATATTTTTTGCATGATAACATAGGTATAGACTATCAATCTGTCTACCATTTTTAGGAGGGGGAGAGGAAGGATGGAGAGGGAAGAATTTAAAACTCAAAATCTTGTAAAACTGAATGCTGAAAAGTTTCTTGTCATGTAATAGAGGAAAGAATAAAATACTATTTTAAAAGAAAACTGCAAAAAGGAAACATTATTCTTGATACCAAGAATTTTTTTTTTAAATTTCTAACAGTCTAATACATAATAAGGATTCAATAAATATTTGCTGAACTAAATTTCATAATTGCCAAGGGTGATTTTTTTTTTTTTTGCTTTTTGGAGGGCAATTGGGGTTGAGTGACTTGCCCAAAGTCACACGACTAGTAAGTGTGTCAAGCATCTGAGGCTGGAGGGTGATTTTTTTTAGGTGTAGAGGGTCTGCCTACATTTTTTTCCTGTTAGGATAAATAATTTGTTCCTAAGTAGTGGTGCACTAACTCTCACCGTGCAACCAAATAATATTCTTGTCTATTTATTGAGCAAGCAATATCCTAGGCTAATTCAGAACTTTTGCATTAAGATATCTGATGTAACTAGGGTGTTCTCTTCTACTATTGACTATAGTCATGCCAAGCTTGATGAGAAAATCTGGCTTTAATATGCTTTCTACCTTTTGCAGACAATGGGGAGAGGGAGGGAGAACACAGTACTTCAGAACTCAAGTTTCCCATTTAGGACTATAATTAACTATCCATCCTGGCTATTGTGCACTTGAAAGTAATAATAAGCAAAAAAGTAAGCCATAGCAGGAAAGAAAAATATTGATGTTAACTTCACCCAAATTGTGTCAATCTCTGAAATTGTCAACACAGTACAATAAACAGTGTTCAGCAGCTAAAATGAGAATGGGTGATATACAACATTGTTATACCAGGAAACATCAGTTCTTTTCTTTCTTTGTCCTCCTTGTACTGTCAATAGAGTTCATGAACAGAAGAGAAAGTGAAAAGTCACCAGAGGAAAGCATTGCATTAATATTTAATATTGGGCTTTTCCAGGAGTGTGAAGAGAATAAAGCCATTCATATGCAAATGGAGTCTGCAAAGATGCATGAAGGTTTGATAATTTGCCTAAAACGCCTTCATTTTGTGCAAGTTTGCCTTGAGAAAACAAGATCTCATCCTAGTTTTGCTTCCTCTCTAACACATTTAAATCAGGTTTATGGATATGTTCCTTTCTGTCCATGGTGCTTTAGAAGGTAGGCCTCATGGTTTCAGGAATGTTAAGTAAATGGGGACATAAGTCATTCTCAAGTTCCAAATTATATGTCCTTAAGTTATCAGTTACAATCCTTCCACTAATACTTGCCCTACCTTATGAGATTTCCACTGAGGAGTTGAATGTTTGACTGAAAAAATCCTATCTCTGAATGGTTTAGCCTACATTAAATAAGACTGCATTAAATGCCACCAGTTTTGCTAGTTGTATGTTATAGGTCCAACCTACACAACTTGGCAGTATGTAGGGATGAAAATTAAAATAGGCTAAACTTCTTCACATCACAGATAGGATTTTCATTGCTCACTTTCTAAGTAAAGGTATAATTAATTATTAAACTATTTTGTAAACAAATAATATTAAAATCACATTAATATTAAAAATTGCTTTGCTACAGAGTACAAGTTATAATATATTTTTCAGGTTTTTGTACTGTTTACATTTACTTAATAGGATGTATTATATTTTTTGTAGCAATCAGTTTATTGTACTCTAGAATCATGGTTGCAATAGATTTCTTTAGAAATCTGAAAACTAACCTTAGTAGATGCCTCATTTTCTGAGTTTACTTTCTTGAAAAATTGTTGTTCTCCACTGAGATTTTTCAACAATTTGGATGCTTTAATTTGATTTTCATTGGTGTCTAATTTGCTTAAGTCAGGATGTTTTGATTCTAAATGGGCATGAAGATTGTATTCCTTCAGAAGAGCTATTACTTCTCGGAAAAGAAGGCACAACATTTTGTCTCTCATGTAAGTAAACAATTGTCCACTCTGGATTAAGCAATCTATGTTCTGATTCAATCTTCCATTTCTTTTTAATTTTACAAAGTCACTCCAAAAAATTTAATATTAGAACCAAAATGTCTCCATAGCAACTGCTCACATACAAAGAAATACTAAACTGAGTGTCAAATCTTGGAGAGGGTACCAGTATATGAGTACACTCGTGTAACTTGGAGGGTAGCTGTGCAGTGAGGGAGAGGAAGAAGCCTTCATGTTGTTGCTGCTTCTTGCAAACCAGGTATCAGTTGCATTGGTACATGACTGGGCTCACTTTTTCTCTGTTCAATGCCAGTAACAATCAAAAACACAACAAAAAGATAGGACTCTCACTCCTCTCAGACCAGAGACAGACTAACAATGGTTGGTTGTCATGGGTCAGGTGATCAAATAGAGAGAGTGCACAGTGGCAACCTATCAGCCAAGTTACATGATGGGCACAATAGTGCCTAGTGGAAGGTAGGTCAAGCGGGCGGGGCACAAACAAAGCACTCATTACATCTTTACTTTCTTTCACACCTCCTATTTTTTTTTTTTATGGGCCACCCTGTATCCTTTACTGGGTGGCCTGCAGACTACATGATGTGAAGGCCTATAATAGGGGGTAGATTGGGGTGAGGGGAGGTATGGAAGTGAGAAAAGGCTAAAATTCAGTGAGGCAACAATACTGACTGAAAAACACCTGCACATCAATAAGCTAAGGAAAATTTCATAGCTTTACTAAAAGACCTAGGCTAGAGAGTTGTATTGCATGAGTGAAATCATATCTTTTCTTTTTATTTACCAAAAAGAAGGGAAGATGCTCCCTAATTCCCCAAACAATTGTAGCATAGCATCTGAATTTATGCATACAGGCAGAATGGATTCCTGAGTGTACAGGGTAGGGTATTAATGTCAGAGTGGAGCATGATTGACTACTTTAATATGTTCCATTTACAGATTTCAAGTCAAATAAAAAAAAGTGATTTGCAGTGAACAATTGGGTAAATAAGAGTTGGAATAAAGTAGTTAAAAGAAAGTCTTCTTGTCTATTCTGTATTGCTCTGATGACCCAAAGAGCGGAAGACTGTATTTGGCTCTCGATATCCCACACTAAGAAAGACATAGCTAAATTAGAGGGAGTTAAGTAATGAGCAACAAAATGATTGAAAAAAAGTTTTTCTTATGAGGGACATGTTCTTCCCTCATTCAAAAAAGAACTGAAAAATTTGTATGATTTGAGTAAATCAGTGATGAAGGGAATATAAAATTATTCCCACCTTAGTTATAAATACTAATTAAATAATTTTTTTGACAGACTTGACAGTTCACAAAAGAAAAAAAAAGAAACTGGAAAAAATTATTCAATGCATTTCTAGAAGAAAATTTACAAGCCCTGCTACTGCTACATTTTGGGGATTGACTAAAGACTGAATTTAGACATCAGTTCTAAATGTCAAAAACAATAACAACAACAAGGACAACAACAATAAAACCCATAGACTCTAAGTGTTAAAAGGGACATCAGGGGCCACATACCTGACCTCAACTTGTATTTGAAAGGAAATCCCTCTCCATTATCAAGCAATCAACAAAGAATTATTTAAATGCATAATATATTGTGTGCCAAAAACTGCTAAGTGCTAAGAAGACATAGATAAAAATCAAATAGTCCCTGCCCTCAAGAAGCTTACATTCTATCACAGAGACAAATCATTCTGAAAATTAGCTATCTAGTCTCTGATTGAATATGTAATGAGGGTTAACCTATCAATACTTTAGATATTTCATTTCTTGATACCTTTAATTGTTAAGAAGTTTTTTTAAATTCAGAATTCATTTTTATTTTATTTTATATTTTATATATATATTTAAAAATTTTAGTTTACATCATTCATTTTCACAAAATTTTGAGTTACAAATTTTCTCCCTCTCTTTCCCCTACCCACCACCCCAAAACAGCAATCCCACTGTATATCCCTCTCCAAATCTGCTCTCTCCTATGTCCTCCCCCATCCCCCTCTGACTTTCCAGTAGGGTAAGATGGATCTCCATACTTCAGTGCCTATATATCTTGTTTCCCAGTTGCATCCAAATAATAATAATATTTTTTTAAACATTTGATTTGAAAACTTTGAATTCTATATTCTTTCCCTTCCCCCTCATCACCCACCCTTACTAGAAAGATAAGCAATTCCATATAGGTTGCACATGTGTAGTTAAGTAAAACATTTCCATAATGGATATATTGTGAAAGACTGACTGAATTTCCCTCCATCCTATCCCACCCCCCACTTGTTTTATTCTCTACTTTGACCCTGTCCCTTTTCAAAAGTGTGTGCTTCTAACTACACTCCCCCTGAACCTCCCCTCCCCTCCATCATCCCCCCTCTCATCCCCTTCCCCCTACTCTCCTGTAGGGGAAGATACCCAGTTTAGTGTGGATGTCATTCCCTTCCTAAGCCAAATTCAATGAGAGTAAGGTTGACCAATTCCCTTTTTCCTTCCTATTCTTCCCCTCCATTGTAACAGTTATTTCTTGCCTCTTCTATATGAGATAATTTATCCCATTCTGTCTTTCCCAATCTCCTTTCATTATATTCCTCTCTCACCTCTCAGTTTCACCTCTTAAATATCATCCCTTCCTATTCAATTGATGCTGTACCCTTTATGTATACCTGCACACATATATACAAACACTTACATATGTATTCATATGCACATATACCCTCCTATATAGACATATATATGTATGTATGTATGTATGTATGTATGTATGTATGTGTGTGTGTATACACATATATATTCCTTTCAACTATCCTCATACTGAGAAAAGTTTCATAAGTTACAATTATAATTTTTCCATATAGGTATATAAATAGTTCAACTTTGATAAGTTCCTTATGATTTCTTTTTCCTATTTACTTCTTCATGCTTCTCTTGCTTCTTGTATCTGAAAGTCAAATTTTCTATTCAACTCTGGTTTTTTCATCAAGAATGCTCAAAAGTCCTCTATTCCATTTAATGACAATATTTACCCCTGAAACATCATACTCAGTTTTGCTGGATGGGTAATTCTTGATTTTAATCTTAGCTCCTCTGACTTCCAGAATATCATATTCCAAGCCCTTCTGTCCCTTAACGTAGAAGCTTCTAGTTCCTGTGTTATCCTGATTGTGTTTCCTCAATATTCAAATTGTTTCTTCTTGGCTGCTTATAATTTTTTCTCCTTGATGTGGGAACTCCAGAACCCAGCTATTATATCCCTAGGAGTTTTCTTTTTGGGATCTTTTTCAAGAGGCAATTGGTGAATTCTTTCAATTTCTATTTTGCCCTCTGATTCTAAAATATCAGGGCAATTTTCCTTGAGAATTTATTGAAGGATGATTTCTAGATTCTTTTTTTGATCATGGCTTTCAGGTAGTCCAGTAATTTTTAGATTATCTCTCCTGGATCTATTTTCCAGGTTAGTGGTTTTTCCAATGAGATATTTCACATTGCCTTCTATTTTTTTCATTTGTTTAATAGTATCTTGATTTCTCATAAAGTCATTAGCCTCCATTTTCTCTAATATAATTCTGAAGGAATGATTCTCTTCAGTGAACTTTTGACATTTTTTTCCACCTGATAAATTCAGCTTTTTAAGGCATTCTTCTCCTCATCGGCTTTTTGGGCCTCTTTTTGAGTCAATCTATTTTTAAGGTGTTATTTTCTTCACTCAAGTTGTGGTATTTTTTTCATGATTTTCTTGCATCATTCTCATTTTTCTTCCCAATTTTTCCTCTACTTCTCTTACTTGATTTTCATAATCCTTCTTAAGCTCTTCCATGGCCTGTAACCAATTCATATTTTTCTTGGAAGCTTCTGATGCAGGAGTTCTGGCTTCATTGTTTCCCTCCTATTCCATGTTTTGATCCTTTTTGTCCCCCAAAAAGGAATCTAAAGTTGGACTGCTATACTTGCTTTATTTCCTTATGTTGCCACTTAATTACTTCACTTTTGAGCTCTTTGCCACAGTAGAACTCTGCTTCAGGAGGGAAGAGCTTTGTCCCAAATTTCTGGGGTTTTCATAGCTGCTGGAGCTATTAGGAGGACACTGTCTCTATAGTCCCCACAAGCTCTGTCTCACTGGTCACATACCTCAGGACCACCACCCAATACTGCAAACCAGATCCAGGCAGGTTAAAGCAAGAGTGATTACCCTCTGAATGGTCACTTGGCCCCCCTACAAGCTGCTGGCTGAGAGCTCTGAAGCAGCTTCATAGAAGCAGCTGCATGGTTGCCACACCTCCACTGCTTCTCACTCCAGGGGCAGAGGCCAAACAATGCCTCCTCTCCCCCATTCCCCCTAGTTCCAACAGAGTTCTACACTGACCTTTTACTTTTTTTTTTTTTTTGGCATTTATTGGTTGATATTTCTGGAAACATCTACAGCTACTGGTGATCTACTCTCCTGAAGTCCACTCTAGCTGCTGCTTTTCAGGGCCACCCAGAGGCTAAAACTGAGGGCTCACACAGGGCTGGGCTTGGCTCCCAGTGTGCTGCAATGGACCATTCTTGCCAGTCTGCAGTGGGAGATTTGCTTCTCTATGTCACTCTGTGGGTTCTGTAGCTCTAAGTTTTGTTTAGAGTCATATTTATAGGTATTTGAGGTGGTTATTGGGGGAGCTCACAAGAGTTTTCCTGCTTCTACACCATCTTGGCTCTGGCTCCCTTGTTAAGAAGTTTTAACACAAGTGTAGTCAGAATCTTCTTTGTAAATTCCATTAATTATTCCTATGGCTATCCTTTGGGAAAAGGCAAAATGAATCTAACCCCTCTTTTAAATGAGAACCCATCAGATACTTATATCTATCATGTCTCCTTCTGGACTTTGTTAGTAGTAAGTCAGCAAGGACTATGGTATTTACTTTCAGCATACTATGTTTCCTGGTATAACATACACATACCCTATATATAGTAGCATAGTATGACAATTCTCAGAACTTTTTTTTATACTTCTAGGTATATAAATTATGATTAGGTATAGAAATTTTTAGGTTCTCTATGCTACTTTGTATTCCTTGGATCTTTTTTTTTTTTGTTAATGTTGGTATGTACCTCACAAACCACTGATACAGACAAGGCTACCTACTCAACTTACTTTTCTATAACCACTATATGAGGTAATGTAGGGGAGTCCCCACTTAAATCTGGCTGTATAGGACTAGGTTGCCCTGTTGTGATCTTTTTTTAATTTTTAAATTCTTCTTTTTTTGTTTTTTTTGGAGGGGGGAAGACAAGATAATTGGGGTTAAACGACTTGCCCAAGGTCACATGGCTATTGTTAAGTGTCTGAGGCTGGATTTGAACTCAGGTCCTGCTGACTCCAGGGCCAGAGGTCTATTCATTGTGCCACCTAGCTGCCCCCTATTTTAAAATTTTTATATTTTATTTTTTCCAATTATAAATAACAACAACTTTTAATATTAAGTTTTAAATATTTTAGTTCCAAATTTTCTCTCTTCCTTCTGCCCCTTCCTTGAGAAGGCAAGCAATTTGATATAGTTTATGAATTGCAGTCATGCAAAATATATTTCCATGTTAGTCATGTTGCAAAGGAAAATGCAGACCTCCCCCAGGGAGTGGGGGTACAAGAAAAATAAAGTTTTTTTTTTAAAGCATGTTTTGGTATTTATTCAGACTCTATCAGTTCTTTCTCTAGAGGTGGATAGTCCTTCTGAATAGTCTTAGATCACTAATTCATTCACAGCTGATCCTTGTGCCATATTGTTTTTACTGTGTACAATGTTCTCCTGGTTCTGCTCATTTCACTTTGCATGAGTTCATATAAGTTATCTCAAGTTTTTCTGAAACCATTCTACTCATCATTACTTATAGCACAATAGTATTCCATCACAATCATATACCACAACTTGTTCAGTCACTCTCCAGTTGATGGGTATTCTTTCAATTTCTAATTCTTTGCCACCACAAAAAGTACTGCTATAAATATTTTTGTACATATAGATTCTTTTCCTTTAAGAAAAGAAAATCTCTTTGGGATACAGACCTAGTAGTGGTATTGCTGGATCAAAAGATATGCATAGTTTTATAGTCCTTTGGATATATTACCAAATTGTTCTCCAGAATGGTTAGATGAGTTTGTATGTATTCAACTCTACCAACAGTATATTAGTGTCTCGGTTTTTTTCACATCTCTTCCTTTTGTCATTTTCCTTTCCTGTCATGGTGATGAGGTACAGGCTTAGGGAACCACCTTCAACTCTGAATCTTCCCATTTGATGAGGCATTTGTCCAAAGCCATAAGCCTTTCATTGTGGCTTGGCCCAAACCCTGTTACTAGCCTAGCCCTCCTTTGTCCAGCTAGTTCCCACCCTTGATCCTCCTAAAATATCTATACCCAAATCTGTTAGACCCTTTAACTGGCCTAGCCCACCATTGACTGTCATTTCCAGGTAGCCTCCAACAACTTCCCACCCTTAATAACTCATTACTGGAGTCTGTCCTCATTGACTCCTCCTGAAAACCCTCCCCAAACTCCTCCCCTAGACCACCCCTAGATTCCTCCCACAACCTTTCTGTATATAAGACCCCATCTTGCCTCCATGAGGTGTGAGAGCTCTGGATCTAGCACAGACTCACTCTGTGTCAGATGATTCTGGCTGCTTGTCCAGTATAAGCTTCACATATAATGAGGCTCCTTAAGAGTCTATTTAATATAGTGAACTTTTAATAAAATTTGCTTTGCTTTGGCTGAGAGAAGACTTGAGTCAAATTCATTCAGCAGGACCCAGCATGTTGATATATTGGGGTCTCAAGCACCCCTAACCCTATGCCCTCATCATTTTTATGGTGACCCTCTTCTATGGGGTTATGAGATAGTACCTTGGAGTTGTTATAATTTGCACATCTCTAATCAATAATGAGTTAGTTTTTTTTTTTAATATATGAGTATTGATAGCTTTGATTTCTTCTTCTGAAAACTGTTCATATCCTTTCACTATTTTATCAATTGGGGAATGACTCATGTTATTCTTATAAATTTTATAAATTCCATAAAATTTGAGTGAGTCAGTTTTCTATATATTTAAGAAGTGAGAATTTTATCAAACAAACTTGCTGTAAAAAGCATTTCCCAGTTTCTTATTTACCTTATAACCCTGCCTGCATTGAACTCTCCAATGTTCACCCCCATCATCTTGAATCCAAAAAGGAGAAGGGCTTAGGGAGGGGATATTGAAGAGGTAGGAATTTTTGAGTTGATGTGATTTTGCAAGGAAATGAGTTTCTAGAGCCCATGAGGAAGTCCAGAAGAGTAGTCAGGCAAGAAATGATGAGACGATTGCCCTGGATGTTCATTTTAAATGGATGATTTATGGATAGGAGAAGTGTTCCAATGTCCAGCATCCATTCTTTCCAACCAAAGGGAAGATCAATCAAAATGCTTGAACGCTCACAACTGGTTCTCTTCTTACCTTTCCAACCTTCTTATACATTGCTCCCCTCTACACAGTCTAAGATGTGGTCATGCTGGACTTCTTGCTGTTCTGCTCCCATGAAGCTCCATCTCCTAGGTCCATGCTTTTAGACTGACGCTATCTACTCCAGGGATGGGAAACCTGTGGCCTCCAGGCCACATGTGGCCTTTTAGTTCCTTAAGTGTGGCCCTTTGACTGAGTCCAAGTTTTACTGAACAAATTCTTTTATTAAGGGGATTTGGTCTGTCAAGTTTGGATTTAGTCAAACAGCCACACTTGAGGACCTAGAAGGCCACATTTGGCCTGGAGGCCACAGGTTCCCACCACTTCTCTACTCCATGCCTAAAATGCTCTCACTCCTCACCTATATCTCTTTTGATTTTTGTTTTACATCCAGTTAAGCATCACCTTCCACATGAAACCTTTTCTGATTCCCCATTACTCCTGCCCTATCTCTGTGAATTACCCTCAGTTCATTTTGTATAGATTCTATATGTGCATGTATGTTGTCTCTAGACTTAGAATATAAGTTCCTTTACAGCAGCAACCAGTATCCCAAGTACTTAGCATACTGCCTGGGGCATGGGAGGCTCTTAATGTATGTTGATTGACTTATGCCACTTAAAACTGCATAATAGCTCCCATTCACACCCTGGTTCTTCAGCTCTGACAAACATTTGTTTCTACACCCAGTTATCTTTAAGATACATGGTCCCCTAAATTATTACACTGTTGTCACCAATTCACTGTGTGCTGAGACAACAACTTGGGCAGCACCCTTACTACTAGTGGTGGGTTGGTTAGTAACCTACCTAACTTGGTAGGAAATGCAGAGGGCTAGGGGCCAGAGATGTCTGCAAACCCAAGTGTCTGTGCCTCTACCTTGTATCTTTATTTATTTATTTATTTATTTTGTTTGTTAAGTCATTTTTCATGTCCAACTTTTCCTTAACCTATTCGGGGTTTTCTTTAAAAATATACTGCAGTGTTTTGTCAATTCTCTCTCCAGTTCACTTTACTGATTAGGAAACTGAAACAAACAAAGTTAAATGATGTGCCCAGGGTAACACAGCTAGTACATGTCTAAAGTCAGATTTAAACTCAGGAATATGAGTCTTCCTGAATCCAGATCTGGCACTCTATCCACTGCACCATCTAGCTGCTTTGTCTTCTGCTTATAAATTTGTCTCTTTTGGTGGGTTTCTGTTATTTTATTCTCTCTCTCTCTCTCTCTCTCTCTCACTATATATATATATATATATATATATATACATATACATAGATATCTATATATAGAGAGACATATAGATATAGATATCTATATCTATATATCTATACATATATCTATATCTATATCTATATCTATACCTATATCTATATCTATATCTATATATATATATATGTATATATCCCCAAAATCTAGTTAAGTAGCCAATTGTACTGATAAAAATCCAAGTTTCAGGAAGTGACATTCAAACAGATAATTAAGTAAAAGGTATTTTACACATAAAAGAGAAGGCTAAAGACTTGAGAGGATAAAGGAAGTCTTCATTTAGAAGATGACTTGGAAGCAGAATCCTGGATGAAGATAAGGATTCAGAGAGATAGGGGTAAAGAAGGGTGAATTCCAGCTTGGGAAAGAATCCATGAAAAGACACAGAGATAAAGTACCACATCATTCATACCTATCAGACTTGAGGAAGCAGGAAAATTTTAAATAGTGGAGAAGATGTGGGAAAATTGGAAGACTAATGCATTGTTGGTGGAATAGTGAACTGATCCAACAATTTTGGAGAGCAATTTGGAACTATGCCCAAAGGGCTACAAAAATGTGTATAATCTTTGATCCAGCAATATCACTTCTCTGGCTATAGCCTAAAGATATCATAAAAATGGGAAAAGGAATCACATGTACAAAAATATTTATAGCAGCTCTTTTTGTGGTAGCCAAGAATTGGAAATTGAGAGAATGCCCATCAATTTGGGAATGACTGAACAATTTACGGTTAATATGAATGTAATGGAATACTATTTTGCTATAAGAAATGATGAGCAGGTTGCCTTCAGAAAACCTTGGAAAGACTTATATGAACCAATACTGAGTGAAATGAGCAGAACCAAGAGAACGTTGTACACAGTAACAGCCACATTGTGTGATGACGAACTTTGATACACTTTGCTCTTCTCAGCAACGCAAGGTTCTAAGACAACTCCAAATGATGGAAAATATTATATGCATCCAGAGAAAGAACTATGGAGTGTGAACACAGATGGAAGCATACTATTTGCTCTCTCACTTTTTGTTGCTGTTGCTTTGTTTTCTTTCTTGTGCTTTCTCCCATCCATTCTAATTCTTCTTTACAACATGATTGATGTGAAAAATATGTTTAATAGTAAGATATATGTAGAGCCTTTATCAGATTGCATGCTGTCCTGAGAGGGGGAAGGAGAGGGAGGTGGAGAAAATTTAAAACTCAGAAGCTTATGGAAGTGAATGTTGAATACCAAAAATTAAATAAATTAATGTAAAAAATTTTTTAAAGACACAAAGATAGGAAATGGAGTGTGCTTTTCACATTTAAATCTCTGGAATGAAATAGGAATTTAATAATTTTCATAGGCAGAACTAGACAGACATGAAATTATCAAAATTCTAATTAACCCCTCTCTCCCTCCTTCCATTTCAAAACCCTTCTCTCTCCTGGCATTTTCTGTGTATTCTAGTTATCAGGCAACCTGGATTCTCTAGCTATTAAGATCCTCCCTTCTTCCTTCTGTTATACCCAGACTTTTTCAAAGCATACTTAATGCTTCCTATATGCCCCTTTGTCCATCCCCCTCAAAACTGCTATTCCTTCAGTACCTGTCTCTCAGGGATCTGGGAAATGAGTTAATTTCTGAAGTATCAGACACCCAAACATTGCCACTTCATTATAATATTTCTCAGGTTTCTACAGAATGCTTAAGGTAGTGGGAAGGGAGACTAACCTCAGGATGCAACTACTGCCATTTCTGTAGTTCACTCCAAATTATTCCTCTAGTTGCTCCCATAGGAAGCTCAGCAGCATGATTCCTAGGGAAGCTAAAGAATTAGGGAATCTCACTAATAGACACTGGCACCATTGCATTTTATGCAGGGTCTATAATCTGGGGAGTTCTCCTACTACCAGTAGAATAGGTACTTAAGATTCTTCCCTCTTTTTTCAAGTAAAATATTGTTCAATTTGTTCCAGTTATCCAAGTATTTGAATAACTGAAAGGCCAGTTATTCAAGTATTCAGCACCTTGTTTCACAGGCAAGTGTCTTTTTTTTTTTTAAAGTGAAAATAGTATGCTTCAATCTGCATTAAGACTCCATAGTTTCCTCTCTGGATGTGGACAGCACTTTACATCATAAGTCCTTTGGAATTGTTCTGTTATCATTGCATTGCTGAGAAGAGCTAAGTTTATCACAGTTGATCATAGCACAGTGTTGCTATTACTGTGTGCAAGGTTCTCCTGGTTCTGCTCACTTTACTCAGCATCAGTTCATTTAAGTCTTTCCAGTTTTTTTTTTCTGAAATCCACCTGTTCATCATTTCTTATAGCACAATAGTATTCCTTTATATCCATATACTACAGCTTGTTCAGCCATTCCCCAATTGACGGACATCCCCTCAATTCTAATTCTTGGTCACCACAAAAAAGAGTTGTCATAAATATTTTCGTACATCGGTCCTTTTCCCTTTTTTATTATCTCTTTGGGATATAGACCTAGAATGTATTGCTGGATCAAGGGGTATGCAGTTTTATTGTCTTTTGGGAATAGTTCTAAATTGTTCTCTAGAATGGTCAGATTAGCTAGTAAACAATTTCGCCAATAACGTATCAGTATTCTAATTTTCCAACATTTTCCCAACATTTATCATTTTCCTTTTCTGTCACATTAGCTAATCTAATATGTGTGAGGTGGTACCTCAGAGGTGTTTTAATTTGTATTTCTGTAGTCAATAGTAATTTAGAACATTTTTTTCATATGACTTTAGATAATTTTAATTTCTTTATCTGAAAGCCACCTGTTCCTATCCTTTGACCATTTATCAACTGGGGAACAACTTGTATTCTTATAAATTTAACTCCATTCTCTATGTATTTTAGAAATGAAGCTTTTTATAGCCAGAAACCTGGGCTATAAAAATTGTTTCCCAATTTTTTGCTTTCCTTTTGTTTGTGCAAAAACTTTAATATAATCAAAACTATCCATTTTTCATTTCATGCTGTTCTCTATCTCTTGTTTTGTCATAAATTCTTCCCTTCTCTATAGATCTAACAGGTAAACTATTCCTTGCTCTCCTAATTTGCTTATGGTATCACCCTTTACATCTAAATCATGTACCCATTTTGTTTTGTTTTGTTTTGTTTTTCTGTATTTTTTTATTTTTTTTTATTTTAAACAAATGTTTTATTAACTTCTGTTTTACATCATTCATTTCCGCCAGATTTTGAGTTACAATCATTTTCCCCCCATTATTCCCCTACCCATCCTCCCAGAATAGCAGTCCCACAAGATATCGCTTCCTCCAATCTGCTCTCTCCCATACCTTCTCCCATACCCCCTTTGACTTTTCCATTGGAGGAAGATGAATCTTGTGTCCCAATGCCTGTACATCTTATCTCCCTATTACAAGCAAAAGAGTATTAATAATAGTATTTATATATATTTGAAACATTTAATGTTACGACCTCAAATTTCAGATCCACTTCCTTCCTCCCTTGTCACCCATTCCCTCTTGGGAGAAAAGTAATTCAGTATATGTTGTACATGTCTAGCTATGCAAAACATTATCATAGTAGATATATTGTACAAGGCTGCTTATAATTCCCTCCCACTCATCCCACCTCCCACCTGGTCCATTCCCTACATGATCCTGTCCCTCTTCTATAGTGGGTACTTCCAACCTCCCTCACCCCAAGGATGCCCTCCCATCCATCATCCCTCCTCTCATCCCCCTTCCCCCTATCCTGCTGCAGGTTGAGATATCCCATTTAGTATGTATGTCATTTTCTCCCTGAACCAAATTCATTGTGAATGTGGTTTTGCCTTTTTAGCCTTCCTTATTCTCCCCCTCCTTTGCAACCACTTCCCCTACATAAGATAGTTTACCCTACCATGTCTCTCCCCATTTCCTCTTGCCACTTTCCTCTCTCACCTCATAATTTCATCCTTTGAGTATTCTCCCTTCCCAACAAATTCAACTTATGCCCTCTATCCATGTATAACTGTAAACTTAAATATACACATTCACATATGTATTCATATGACCATATACCCTTCTTCCATTATTTTCATACTGAGAAAGATTTCATCAGTCACACTTATTGTTTTTCCATATAGGAATGTAAATAGTTCAACTTTGATAAGTTCCTTTTGATTTCTTTTCCCTGATTACCTTCTCAGGCATCTCTTGCTTCTTGCGTCTGGATGTCAAATTTTCTATTCAACTCTGGTTTTTCCTCAAGAATGCTTGAAAGTCCTCTATTCCACTGAATGACCATATTTTCCCCTGAAACAAAAATACTCAGTTTTGCTGGGTAGGTGACCCTTGGGTTCATTCCCAGTTCTTTTGCCCTCTGGAATATCATATTCCATGCCCTTCGATCCCTCAGTGTAGAAGCTGCCAGGTCCTGGGCTATTCTGATTGTGTTTCTTTTTCAGGAGGTGATCGGTGGATTCTTTCAACCTCTATTTTGCCCTCTGGATCTAAAACATCAGGGCAATTTTCCTTGAGAATTTCTTGAAGGGTGATTTCTAGGCAAGTGTCTTTGAGCCTTGCCCATGATTACATCAAGTTTTTGTTAGAAATAGAACCTGTGAAACCCAAGGTGGGAGGGACTTGCCAAAGGCAGAACAGGAAGGATGTAAGAAGTGGGCTGAATAGGGAGGAGCTGATGACATAAAATTTCTAGCACAGCTGGAACTGAGCAGAACTAGGAGGAAGCATGGCTGTGATGCTGGCACTTTCTCTGTCTGTATTGATGTTACTTTGTCAGACTTGTCTGCTGATAGAGGATGTTGCTACTGTTACAGAAGCCATTACTATTGGGACCTTACTGTTGGTTCAAAAGCCCTGAAAGAGGACTTTCTTGTCATCTGTTTACCGAAGTCCCGGAAGAGGTTTTCACTGATATTTTCAGAGGTCCTAGAACTTTAAGGATGATTTGTGTAGATTTCTCAGGCCCTGTTTGTGGATCTCTGTGTATTTCATAAGCAAAAATCAATTGATGATGGTGGCAGCAATTTGTTGTAGCTCTGTTAAGCTTTGTCTTCCCAGAAACAGAGAAGGGTTTGAGGTAGACTGGTCACTATGAGCTTCAATATGGAATGGGAATTGGATGAAGAATTGGACAGGGAATTGGACGAGGAGCTGGATGAGGAGTTGGACCAGGAGCTGTACCAGGATCTGAGAGCTGCCTTCTTGTGAATCCCAGTGATGGTTGGGTGAATCCAGGCAAGTGCTGGCAGCATAGAAGAAGAATAATGGAGTTTGTGAGTCAGCCTTGAGCCAAGATGAAAGGACCTTTCCTTGGATAATTAGTGCTGACTGACAAGATTATGATTTACTATGACCTAGGGGTGGGAGAATTTTGTACTTTGTACCCTTTAAGGATGATTGAGTTAAGAATGACTAGAAGCAAGATGGCTAGGTGGCACAGTGAATAGAGCACTGTCCCTAGAGTCAGGAGCACCTGAGTTCAAATCTGACCTCATACACTTAACACTTACTAGTCATGTGACTTTGGGCAAGTCACTTAACCCCAAATGCCCCTTCGAAAAGGAAAAAAAAGAATGACTGGAAGCTATTCTCCAGTCAAGAAGAACAAAGACTTTCTGACTAAGGACATTAAAGACAATGTAGTGGGAGAACTTTGTACTTTGTATCCCTTAAGGATGCTTGCTCCTCGAGAATGACTGAGTTAAGGACTTACTGAATGAGTTCTTTTTTTTTTTATAAAGCAATTGGGGTTAAGTAACTTGCCCAAGGTTACACGGCTAGGTTTTTGTTTGTGCGGATTAGGTGTCGGAGGCCGGCTCCGAACTCAGGTCCTTCTGATTCCAGGGCCGGCGGCTCTATTCACTGCGCCACCTAGCCGCCCCTGAATGATATCTTTTGTTTAAAACTATGTGGTCACTTTAGTAATAAGTTGTTATATCATCGTGAATGCTGTACTTTGGTTTTTGTGAATGTTTTGCTTTAGTTTATTGTTGAATAAATAGAGAATTCGCTATACTATATGATCAGAACCTTAAAGTGATTCACAGCAGCAGTCCCCTGGAAAGCTACTTGTGGTTGGTTTTACAGCATCATTTAACTACACAGATGTAGTTTTATGAAGACTACTCTCCAAAAACTAGTGAATGAATTATGAGTTGAATGGCCTTAGGCTAGTCATTTGAATTCAATAGCTCTCTGCTTCTTCATATTTCTAATGGGAAGTAAGGACCAGGTGATCTCCTTGGTAGGACCTGCTACAACTTTTGTGACTGTGACAAAGCTTTTGAGACCTGGTTTTCCCTGTTAAATATATTGGCTGAAATAAACCCCATTGTGCCAGAAGGCTATTGGCTATAGGTTATTTGCTTTGCCTTCTCTACTGTGCTAATACTAATGTGTCAATGATAATGTGATAATGTTTATTTTTTTTAATGACCAAATAGATGGGGTGGAGCCAAGATAGAAGAGTAGAAACAGCACATCCAAGCCACTCTCCCCCCAGATCACCTCCAACCTATGAAAAAGGGGACTCTGAACAACTTCTGGAGCCCCAGCACCCACAGAAAAACACAGAGAAGCTAACCTCCCACTGAGGACAGCACAGAAGCCCTGCAGGAAGGACCAGCGCAGCTCTCTGGGAGCCAGTAGCGCAGTGAGGTAGTGCGTGGGGAGCCGAGCACAGGTCCGCCTGAGTCACGGTTTTAGCCCCAGGGTGGCAGGGCCAGCAGCTGGCTGGAGTGACCCCAGAACACCAGCAGCTGTGGCGATTCCAGAATTATCAACATACACGTGCCTAGGACAAAGTGAGAGGTTAGTGCCCTATGGATTTTGGGACCAGTATTTGGGGAACCCATTGGCTTCCTCCCCTGGGGGCTAGAAGCCACTGAGGAGACACTCCATTTTGTAGTTTTCAGTGGCAGCTCCAGCTCCTGGCCTGCGAAAGGTAGGGAGATCAAGCGATCAGTCTTGGGGGGTAATCGCTCTTGCTTTAACCTCCCTGGATCTGGTTTGTGATCTGGGCTGGAGGTTGTGGGTGGTTTTCCAGCTTGCCAGAAACGGAAGTTGTTCCCCCACACATTCGGGATGAAAATTCCCCTGTCTGGCAGCAGAGCCATATTGTGGCAACTAGCCCAAAAGTCAAGTAATTAAGTGGCAACATGCCAAGGCAAAGGAAACAAAATAAACAGAAAAATGCAACTTTAGACTCCTACTTTGGGGGCAAAGAGGAACGAAGCATAGAACAGGAGGAGGAATGTGAGGTCAGAAATCCTTCTCCAAAAGCCCCAAAGGAAAATATGAGTGGGTTACAGGCCATAGAGGACCTTAAGAAGGACTTTAAAAATCAAATAAGAGAAGTGGAGGAAAAATTGGAAAGAGAAATGAGAAGGATGCAGGAAAAGTATGAAATGAGGGTCAACAGCCTGACTGAGGAAAACAACACCTTAAAAAATAGACTAACTCAAATGGCAAAGGAGGCCCAAAAGGGCAATGAGGAGAAGAATGCCTTAAAAAGCCAAATTTGCCAGATGGAAAAAGAATCTCAAAAGTTCACTGAGGAGATTCATTCCTTCAGAGTTAGACTGGAGCAAATGGAAGCTAATGACTTTATGAGAAACCAAATGCTGTTAAACAGATCCAAACAAATGAAAGATTAGAAGGCAATGTGAAATATCTCCTGGCAAAAACCACTGACCTGGAAAATAGATCCAGGAGAGACAATTTCAACATTATTGGACTACCTGAAAGCCATGATCAAAGAGAGAACCTAGAAATAATCCTTCAAGAAATTCTCAAGGAAAATTGCCCAGATGTTTTAGATCCAGAGGGTAAAATAGAGGTTGAAAGAATCCACCAATCATCTCCTGAAAAAGATTCCAAAAAGATAACTCCCAGGAATATTATAGCCAGGTTCCAGAATCCCCAGATCAAGGAGAAAATACTTCAAGAAGCCAGGAAGAAACAATTTCAATATTGTGGAAACACAATCAGTATAGCACAGGACCTGGCAGCTTCTACACTGAGGGATAGAAGGGCATGGAATATGATATTCCAGAGGGGAAAAGAGCTGGGAATGAACCCAAGGGTCACCTACCCAGCAAAACTGAGTATTTTGTTTCCGGGGAAAATATGGTCATTCAGTGGAATAGAGGACTTTCAAGCATTCTTGAGGAAAAATCCAGAGTTGAATAGAAAATTTGACATCCAGACACAAGAAGTAAGAGATGCCTGAGAAGGTAATCAGGGAAAAGGAATCAAAAGGAACTTATCAAAGTTGAACTATTTACATTCCTATATGGAAAAACAATAAGTGTGACTGATGAAATCTTTCTCAGTATGAAAATAATGGAAGAAGGGTATATGGTCATATGAATACATATGTGAATGTGTATATATAAGTTTACAGTTATACATGGATAGAGGGCATAGGTTGAATTTGTTGGGAAGGGAGGATACTCAAGGGGTGAAATTATGAGGTGAGAGAGGAAAGTGGCAAGAGGAGATGGGGAGAGATAGGGTAGGGTAAACTATCTCATGTAGAAGAAGCAAGGGGAAGTGGCTGCAAGGGAGGGGAAGAATAGGAAGGCAAAAAGGCAAAACCACATTCTCACTGAATTTGGTTCAGGGAGAGAATGACATACATACTAAATGGGATATCTCAACCTACCGCAGAATAGGGGGAAGGGGGATGAGAGGAGGGATGATGGATGGGGGGGGGGCATCCTTGCGGGGAGGGGAAGTTGGAAGTACCCATTATAGAAGAGGGACAGGATCATGTAGGGAATGGACCAGGTCGGGGTTGCGATGAGTGGGAGGGAATTATAAGCAGCCTTGTACAATATATCTACTATGGTAATGTTTTGCATAGCTAGACATGTACAACATATACTGAATTACTTATCTCCCAAGAAGGAATGGGTGACATGGGAGGAAGGGAATGGATCTGAAATTCGAGGTCTTAAAATTAAATGTTTCAAATATATATAAATACTATCGTCAATACTCTTTTGCTTGTAATTGGGAGATAAGATGTGCAGGCTTTGGGACACAGAGATTCACCTTCCTCTAATAGAAAAGTCTAAGGGAGTATGGGAGAAGATATGGGAGAGAGCAGATTGGAGGAAGTGATATCTTGTGGGACTGCTATTCTGGGAGGGTGGGTAGGGAAAAAAAACAGGGTGGGGGGGAAATGACTGTAAGTCAAAATCTGGCGGAAATGAGTGATGTAAAACAGAAGTTAATAAAGCATTTGTTTAATAAAAATGACCAAATAGACCCATACTTGAGCCCAAGGGAAGAAATGGCTAATGCTGCTTGTGATTCCAAGGTCCTACATTACTATGCAATCCCTCCCCTTTCTCCTATCAGCCCTTAAGCGTTCTATGTCTCCCTTCTTGTATCTGAGTGACAAAACCCATCTTCTAGACTATGTTTCTTGACATTTTAGTATATATGAAAATAATGAATATATATGAAAATATATGAAAATAATGAAAATAAAAATGTTCTTTGCTTTCTTCTCTGAAATGATGCATAACTCTTCTTTTGTGCTTTCTAAGGATTTTATTGTAAAATATTGTTCAACTAGATAATTCCAAGCTTTAACTGAGGCATTAAGTGGGCCCTGAAATCTCAAAAGCTATGTATCCACAGAGAAAGTTCTAGCAGGTCCTACCAAGGTAGAAGGGGCCATAGAGATCACCTAGTCCTTATTTCCCATTACATATATGAAGAAACAGAGAGCTACTGAGTTCAAATGACTAGCCTAAGGTCATTCAACTCATAAGCAGCAGAACAGCTACATTCATATGGAGGTAGCCTGTCTCTAAGGTCATTGTTCCTTCCTTTATTCCAGGTTTTCTTAACATTTTCTGTGTCATGGAACTCTTTTTCTGTCTTTTAAAGTCTATGGACCCCTGCTTAAACAATAATTTTAAAGATATAGAGCAAAATGCATCGGAATACAAAGGAAACCAATTATATTCAAATACAGTTACCAAAATATTTTTAGGAACAAGATAACAGAAGCCAGTTTAAAAACCTGTACTCTATGTCATACTTTGTATTTCAAACTAGAAATGAATTTTATAGCCTTATCAAAGAGACAGTGTGCCTAAATGCTGGAGACCCCTCATAAGACAAGTGACCACTATGTGTGATTTTGTTGTTTTTACAATTCACACAAATTGTCTCTAAAGCAGAAGAGTTGTGATGTGTGTCAATGGGAGGAAAAAACCCTTACGATGTACTCATACATCCGTCAGGTAGCCATCAACAACAAAAGGGTAATAATAGCAAATATAATAAGGATAATAATAATGATTTCTATATTTAACCCTACTAAACAAAGCTCCCTCCTATGAGGAGAATAGTATCCATTATATCATCTCCATTTTTCAGATGATGAAATTAAGGCTCAGAGTGTTTTATTGACTACTGTTACATAGCTGTTCTCCCTGTAGCAAATATGACAGCTGGGATTTGAACCCTGAACTCTTGATTAAGTACTGCTCGTAGCTCCTTAATCTTTCCTAACAGATACAACAACTCTTTGACAGAAAATAGCTATACTCTGAGGATAAAATGAGATCAGATAGGTGGAATGGTGGATAGAGTGCCTGGTCTGGAATAAGGAAGATTCTTCTTCCTGCATTCAAATTCAGCCTCAGGCACTTACTAGTTATGTCATCCTGGGCAAGTCACTGAAGTCTGTCTCAGTTTCTCATTCATAAAATGAGCTGGAGAAGGAAATGACAAACCACTCCAGTATCTCTGCCAAAAAAAATCCCAAGTGGGGTCATGAAGAGTAAGGCACAACTGAAATGACTAACCAGCACCAACAAGGATAAAATATCTCCTTAAGACTTTCGGAGAAGAAAGAATATATGATAAATAGTATATGCCAAAAGCATCTTGTGTCTTTTCAAAGGGAGCTGCTAGGCTTGAGAATCAGTATTCAGTAAATATATTAAGTTTCTTCCAGAATCTGGATAATCTTTTTAAAACATTCAAGGAGAACTTTGTATCTCTAACTTCAGTTGT
Source organism: Gymnobelideus leadbeateri (assembly GCA_011680675.1). NCBI lineage: Eukaryota > Metazoa > Chordata > Mammalia > Diprotodontia > Petauridae > Gymnobelideus > Gymnobelideus leadbeateri. The sequence continues at coordinate 152,511 of WOXC01000759.1, forward strand.
GGATGCTTCCTGACTTCATTTTTGGTTTTAGAAAGTCCTTTCAATGTCCTTTGTCTTTGGTATTTGTTCAGCAAAAGAGATGATCCCATCTAAAACAGGGAGATGGCTGAACTGACCTTGTTTGAGCAAACCATTCAAGCCAGGAGTGCGGAATTACAATATCTGGCCTGCCATTAATTTACTATGTGACCTTGGGCCAATCACTTAATCCTAGTTCCCTCTCTGGAAAAAGTGGATAGCCATGACAGGCAGGTCAGATGTTTGGTTAGTTTTAAGCCCCAGCATCCAAATGCTAAGCTTAGACTCATCATGCTGAAGGCTGCTAATCATATACACCACCTATCAAAAGGGATATTGTGAGTCTTAGCTAAATAGTGCTTGGAAGGGGTTTTAAGATCCTCTAATGAAAAGGCATTATAACTGCCAAACATTTGATTCATTATCATTAATTGCAAATAAGGACTTTGCGTAAAAATTTAATCTCCAGATAGCTGAGTGAGGAATGCTAAACAAGCACTATTCACCCGAACAGGCATTGACATTTCAAGCCATCTTCCGCCTGTGCTGGAATGGTCTTTCTCAACTCCAAAACAATGACCTTTCATGGGATTCTGATTGAACTACGGAATGTACTGGGAGGATGGCTCTGATACACTGATTGTGCACTAGAATTATGAAGTTATTTGCAATTTCTGTAAATGGATGGTCAGGAGGCGACAAAGCATGTGCATGTTACACTAAAGTAGGACTGTTTGATTGGGTGATCAGGCATAGCAATTCTAATCTCATCTTGTATTATGCTGTTGATTACAGTTCATTGTGTTATGGCTACAAAATCCCAGAATAGTAGTTATGGCATGAAGAAGCCATTAGAGATTATAGACATGAATTTGACTTTGTAGAGCATCTTTCATACACTCTACATTTTAAAAATGGAAAATAGAGCTCATGAAAGTTTCTGGAAAGGCAAGGAATAGAAAAAAAGAGAAAACTATTCTTGGACTCAATTTTGGCAAGGCAAGCAGGAAAGAAATGAGTCTACACCAGTTTTGTATAAATTCAACTATACACTTCAAGCCTATACAGAGAGTTAATGTGGCATAGTAGATAGGGAACTGATCTTGGAATTAAGCTCTAGGTTCAGACCCTATCCTGACATGTATTAGATAGCAAATTATCTAATCTCCCACTATTAAGACTATAATTTCATTGTAGAGAAAGATCTAAACTGCATTGATGAAGAAGTTCTCTCATCTGGGAGTTCTGTATATCCATAAAATCACATTCCTTTTTCTTTCTTTATCCCCATATATTTCAATGCTGCATGGACTTTTAATTTAAGTCAGTACCTTACTCAGATGGGTACTTCCATCCAAAGGTGCAGATTACAGATTCTCTGTAAAATGTAGATGGTCTTATACCTGGATCCTGGCAAAGGAGTTCATTGCCCTTTAGTGAAGTCACTGATGAGCCTCTCTGAATTTAATTAGCAGGGTGCCTTGCATATCACAATGAAACATCAGAGTTGGATTATCATTTCCATATGTATACACACACACACACACACACACACACACAAGTCTGTTGCTCAGTCACTTTTCAGTTCTGTCCCATTTCTTCGTGACCCCATTTCAGGTTTACTTGGCAAAGATACTAGAGTGGTTCCCCACTTCCTTCTTCATCTAATTTTACAGATGAGGAAATTGAGGCAAACAGGTTCCGGTGTCTTGCCTAGGGTCACACAACTATTAAGTGCCTGAGGACAGATTTGAACTCAGGAAGATGACTCCTGACTCCAGGCCTGGTACTCCACTTGCTGTGTCACCTAGCTGCCCATATGTAAATCTATACTAAACAAATATAAGGTGAATTACAGATACTTCTAGAAGTCAAAGGGTTTCATGTTATATATCGAGCCTTTGGTTGTCCTCTAAGATTTCTAACAAGAACACTAAAAGTGAAGAATAATTTTTAGTGGGTCTAGCTCTTCTGGATTTCAAAAATAAATCCATTCTTTGGTCAACAGTCAAAAATAATTGTGCCTAATTGACTTAGATGAACTAGTGAGAAAGAATCAGCTAGGCCTGGGAATAATCTGATCTTAACAATTTTCCAACATAGTAAAAACCTAATTCCTGGATATCAATACATGTATATTACACTGTTCCTGAAATAGCTATGATTTCATCAGAGAGGGTACACAACAAATATTTTTTCTTCCTTCCTTTGAGTCTACCTTTATAATATCTCATGTATGCACCCTGGTGCAGACTCTTATTTCACACCTGGACTACGACAATACCCTGCTGATGTGTCTGCCTCCTTCAAGTCTCTCTCCACTTTAGTCTGTGCTCCTCTTGGCTGCAAATTCATCTTTCTAAAGTGCAGAACTGATCATGTACCCTATTTAGTAAATAAACTTCAGTCTCTCCCTGTCACTTTCTAGGATCAAATATACAATTCTCTATTTGGAATCCAAAGCCATTTATAACGTGTTCCCTCCTACTTTTCCAGTCTTCCTACACCTTACCTACTTCTTCTTCACATACTCTGCAATATAGCAACACTAGCCTCCTTGCTGATCCTCAGTGGAATGCTCTGTCTCCTGACTCTGCACATTTGCTTTCTCTCCTCATCTCTACCTCCTGTTTTCCCTGGTTTCCTTCAAATCCCAACTAAAATCACACCTTCTACAAATATGTGTGTGTGTATGTACACACACACACACACACACACACATACACACACTTATATATTTCCCAATCCCCCCTTAGTGTCAGTGCCATCCTGTTCTTGATTATTTCTAATTTATCCTGTATATGGTTAGTTTCTTCATATTTGTTTGCATACTGTCTTCCTCATTAGACTGTGGGCTCCCTAAAAGCAGGGACTGCCTTTTGTCTTTCTTAATATCCTTAGCACAAGATAGACCTTAATAAATGATTTGGACTTACTATAAAACCAAGCTGACAACACAACTTAGTGATGTTGGAATGGATGGTCCTTGGATAGAAGGCATTTGTTAGTGCTTTAACACTCTAGAAGGAAAGCTCATTGATGGTAGGAACTACTGTTTACCTTTCTTTCTATACCCAGAACTTGGCACAGTACCTGACATGTAAGTGCTTAATAAATGCTTGTTAACTAAGATATTAAGCATATTAACTTTGTAAATTGAGATAATAGTATTTATAAATTAAAAGTACTTGCTCAACCAATTAATATTAAAGAAATGAGTACATAATGGGATCACATACTTTCTACTATTCATCACTAGAACCATGGTTAACCAGAAGGATATCTTTGCATATATTTAGGAGCTTGGGTAGGTATATGTGGGGTGATAATGTAGAAGGACTCGAGGGAATGTAAAGGGCTTCTAAATTGGAAGAGGCAAAGAAATTATTTGTTGGACCAAAGTTTCTTCTTCCTTTTTGTCAAACATATGGAACTCTATGGTAAGATGAAGTGTATATGCATAGATACACACATCACATACATATATACTCACACATATACACACATACATACACATACCCACATACTATATCTATACAATGCACATATATACACATATATATGAATGAAAGAGATTATCTAAATAACTATATGTGGGCTTACAGATGGGGTTTGATAAGTGGGTGGTGTTTGATGGTGTATATATGAGATAGAAGATGGATATGTATGCCTACATCCCCTACAGCTGCTTCTCTTTCAGCTTATCTTCCCTAATTTAGTTCACTGCAAGAAACTGAACTGATTCTGGGCTTTCTTCCTTACTTAAAATGTTGTTTGGCATCTCTTTTATTTTTTTATCCTATTAAACTTTCCAAATGGCTCAATACACTGTCCAGTCCTTGTTACTCTTCCTTCCTCTTAAAAAGCCTCAACAACATTCCTCCTTCCCCCCCCCCAAAAAAAAACCTTTTTCTTCATTTAGTTATTAATTATTTTGTGATCCATTACCCTCCCCTAAACTGGCATAGTTAGCATGCTTCCTTCAAGGCAAGTAAGAACATAAAGCTATAATGGTTATTTCACAAAAACACAGAATCTCAAAGTAGAAAAAATCCCAAAGGTCATTCAGTCCAACACATACCTAAACTTGAGTCTACTTAATTACATATCTTCCATATGACTAGCAAGATTTTGCTTGAAGATTCCCTGTGAGCAATAATTCACCACCTTCCAAAGTCTCCCACTATCTTTTGGGACAACTCTAATTGTTAGAATATTTTTTTTTCTTATATCAAACCTATACTTGCTTCTATGTAACTTATCCCCATTGTCTCAAATGCTGCTCTCTGGGGCATGTCTAATTCCTCTTTGAGATCATAGTCAAATACTTGAGGACAATTATGATGCCTGCCAAGTTTTATCTTCTCAAGGCTAAATTCTCCCAAGTCTACCAAATCATTTTCATTTATTATGAATTTAAAATCCTTCACCATTCTAGTTGCCCTCTTCTGAATACTCCAATTTATCAGTTTAAGTGTTTCAGTGGATAGAGCTCTGGACCTGAAGTGATAGAGACCTGAGGCTAGATCTAGCCTTCAGACACTTACTAGTTATATGACTCTAGACAAGTCACTTAACTTCTGTCTCCCTCTTTTTCTTCAACTTTATAAACTAAAATAATAGTACTAAATTAATAGTACTTAGAAACAAATCATATTTACTTAATCAAGTAATATGGAGATCAGTATATAATAGGATAATGTACTTTCTACTACTGAATAATATATAATAATTTAATAATAACATTTACCTTCCAGGGTTTTTGTGAGGATAAAATGAAATGACATTTGCTAAACACTTAGCCACTTGGCACATACTGGGCCTTTACTAAATACTGGTTTCCTTGTTTTCTTCCTTCCTAGTGCTCAGATATGAACACAATACTACACAGGTGACCTAATTAGAGCAGAATAGAATAGGATCACCTTGCTGGTGCTGAATATGTTGACTCTCTTAATGCATCGTGAATTTTCATTAGCTTTCTGGGTTACCATATCACATTGTTAGCTTATGATGATTTTATTACCCTCTAGCATTTCAAGATCTTTTTTCAATTGAACTGCTATATAGATATGCCATCTTCTAGTTATGAAGTCAATTTTTTTTTGTCTTAATCCCCGTGTAAGACTTAGTCATCCCTGTTAAATTTCACCTAATTAGTTTTGGCCCAACATTCTCAGCTATTTATTATTATTAATTATTATTGTTACCATTTCTGTTATACCTCAATTTTTAAAATATATCTTAGGTAGCTTTTATTATCACCAATTTAAGATTTACAAAGATCTTCAACATTAACTCGTGTTATCCTCACAACCCCGGGGTAAGGTGCTATTATGATCTCCCATTTTACAGAGGAGGAAAGTTAGGTAGGCAGAGGTGACTTGCCTGGGGTTACACTGCCCTATAAGTTTTTGAGGCTAGATTTGAACTTGGGTCTTAAGTGATTTCAGACTAGAGGCTCTCTGGTTGTGCCTCTGAATTTCAATGTAATTGGTATCCTTTGTGATCCTATATATAATTTACAAATTTAAAAAAAAAAACATGATTTTGAGAAAGGGAACATTATGCAAAAATGGTTAAGCACCTCTGAATTAGAGCCATCCCCAGCTGCCTCCTAAGGTAGTGAGCTGCCCGCCATCAGACGTCTGCAAGAGACTATGGGAAGGAGGCTGGCCAGGTATGGTGAGCAATGGCTGGGCTTCTCGGGCTCCCCGAAAGGGGGCAAGATGACGAACTCGAGCCGGGCCGTGTCCCGAGGCCTATCTTTCTATTTTTCCCTGCCCAGCACGGTGTTTTATCCTCTCTCCCAGCACTCTGCCTCCCTCCAGCCTGTCTTTGTCCCACCTGCTCAGAGGCATTAGCTTGTAGTCTCCTATACCTCAATTTTGACATGTTAGCAATCCTTTCCAGCTTTGTGTTACCTGAAAATCTGATGACAAAATAATATCTCTGTCATTATTTAAGTCATGGTTAAATATAGCAAACAATTCAGGGTCAAAGTCAGTATTAAACATGATTCTGGAAGCTACTGTAAGCACAGAGACAACTATGCTTTTAAAAGACTATATTGCAAATTGGTTTCCTTTGAGGATATATTTGTAATTCTTCCATAATCCAAAAGGTCAAGGGGCTTTAATCCAGTTGCTTTTCTAAGGAAAGTTTTTTTTTCCTTTGTTCATTTGAAGTTGTCCACTAGAAATATACCCCCAAGATGACAAGAAACCATTAATGCCTCCCCTTTGTACCCACCACACATTCATAAAGGTAAAAATCTGTCTTATTGTACTATTACTCAGTCAGTATCTCTCAATCTTAAAAAAATGGAAGATTTTAATAAATGTTTTGAAAATAAAAGCTAACAACTATATCTATAAAATTCCTCTAAACTACTAGTGAGGTTACCTCATAAAAAAGAATATAAAAAAGAACACTTATTTGATGGTTCTTTACAAAATGATGTGGAATTTGTGATTACTGTTTCTTGTCCTAGATGTTCATAAACCATCTCTTTGATAACACTTTCTGAGATTTTGCCAGAATTCAAAGTCAAGCTCACTGGCCAGTAGTTGTAGACTTCATTCTATCTTTCAAAAAAAATTGGGATATTGTTACTCCATAATCCTCTAGCTCTTCCTTTTATTCTCCACAAATATCCAGTATTAACGATGGTTCAACAAACACATCTGCAGAAAAATACCCTCTGGGGGGTGGAGTCAAGATGGTGGAGTAGAAACAGGACTTCCATGGGGTTCCTTCTCTCACCTCCACCAATTCATGTAAGGGATGACTCTAAACAAACTTTGGAGCTACATAACCCATAAAATGGCACAGAGAAGCTAACTTCCTGCTGAAGAAAGCCAGGCAGGCCGGCAGGAAGCAGCCAGCACAGTGTGTTGTGAGCTGAGCCAAGCCATGCCAAGAGCCTGAGGTTTTAGCCTAAGGGCGACTACAACTAGACACTGGCTGAAGGGACTTCAGATCACCAGCAGCTGTGTTGGTTTGCGGAATTATCAACCCATAAATACTAAGGACAAAGTGAGAGGTCAGTGCAGTGTGGACTTTGGGACCTGGGAGCTCAGGAGTGTGATCTGGACTCTTCCCCCCAGGGCAAGAAGCAGCTGAGGCAGTGGATATACAGACACTTTCATGTGGCTGCTTTAGAGCACCCAGAAGCAGATTTTAGGGGGACCAAGCCACCAGTCTGAGTGGTAACAGCCCTTGCTTTAACCTGCTTGGATTTGGATTGGGCTCTAGGTTGGAGGTCCTGGGGTGTGTGACCAGTTTGCCAGAATGTGTGGAGGCTTCAGAGAAGGCACCACACTAACAGCTCTAGCAGCTGAGAAAATGCCAGCAATTTGGGACAAAGCTCCCCCCTCTGGTAGCAGAGTTCTACCGTGGTAAAAAACTCAAAAGTCAAGTAATTGAGTAGCAACATGAGCAAGCAAAGGAAGCGAAGCAAGCACAGTGTTCCGACTTTGGATTCCCTTTCTGGAGACAAAAAGAATTGGGGCATAAAACAGGAGGAAGACAGCAAAGTCAGAACTCCTGCACCAGAAGCTTCCAAGAAAAGAATAAGCTGCTTACAGGCCATAGAGGAGCTTAAGAAGGATTTTGAAAACCAAATAAGAGAAGTGGAGGAAAAACTGGGAAGAGAAATGAGAACGATGGTAGAAAATTATAAAATGAGAGTCAACAACCTGACTGAAGAAAATAACACCTTAAAAATAGACTAACTCAAATGGCAAAAGAGGCTCAAAAAACCAATGAGGAAAAGAATGCCTTAAAAAGCCTAATTTGCCAGATGGAAAAAAGAATTTCAAAAGCTCACTGAGTAGAATTGTTCCTTCAGAATTAGATTGGAGCAAATGGAAGCTAGGGACTTTATGAGAAATCAAGATACTATTAAACAGATCCAAACAAAGGAAAAAATAGAAGGCAATGTGAAGTATCTCATTGGAAAAACCACTGACCTGGAAAATAGATCCAGGAGAGATCATTTTAAAATTATCGGACTACCTGAAAGCCATGATCAAAAAAAGAACCTAGAAATAATACTTTAAGAAATTCTCAAGGAAAATTTCCCTGATGTTTTAGAACCAGAGGGCAAAATAGAAGTTGAAAGAATCTACCAATCACCTCCTGAAAAAGATCCCAAAAAGAAAACTCCTACGAATATTATAGCCAGGTTTTGTAGTTCCCAGATCAAGGAGAAAATATTACAAGCAGCCAGGAAGAAACACTTTGAATACTGTGGAAACACAATCAGGATAACTCAGGACCTGGCAGCTTCTACATTGAGGGATTTGAGGGCTTGGAATATGATATTCTGGAGGTCAAAGGAGCTGGAATTAAAACCAAGGATCACCTACCCAACAAAAACAAGTGTAAGTTATAAAACTTTTCTCAGTATGAGAATAGTTGAAGGTAATAGAAATACACACACACACACACACACGCACACACACACGCACACACACACACATATATGTCTATATAGGAGAATATATGGGCATATGAATACATATGTGAGAATTTGTATTTATGTATACATAGACAGAGGGCACAGGACCAATTGAATAGGAAGGGATGATAATTAGAAAGGTAAAATTAAGATGTAAGATAGGAATATAGGGAGATGGGGAGAAATAGAATGAGGTAAATTATCTCACATAGAAGAGGCAAGGGGTAAGTGTTACAATGGAGGGGAAGAATAGGAAGGCAAAAGGGAATGAGTCAACCTTATTCTCAATCAATTTGGCTTAGGGAGGGAATGACATACACACTAAGTAAGGAATCTCACCCTACAGGAGAGAATGGGGCAATGGGATGAGAGGGGAGATGATGTAAGGGAGGGCAGGCTGGGGGCAGGAGGGAAGTTGGAAGTACCCACTCTTGAAAAGCCACAGGATCAAAGTAGAAAATAGAACTAGTGGGGGGTGGGATAGGAGGGAGGGAAATATAGTCAGTCTTACACAATATATCTACTATGGAAATATTTTGCATAGCTACACATGTACAACATATATGGAATCGCTTATCTTCCCAGTAAATGTGGGTGATGAGGGAGGTAGGGAAAGAATCTGGAATTTAAAGGTTTAAAATCAAATGTTTAACATATGTGTGTGTGTGTATATATATTATTATTATTATTACTTTACATGTAACTGGGAAATAAGATATACAAACACTGGGGCATAGAGATCCACCATGCCCTACTTGAAAATCAGAGGGGGGATGGGGAAGATATGGGAGAGAACAGATTGGGGGAGGGGATATTCAGTGGGATCCTTGTTTTGGGGTGGTGGGTAGGGGAAAAATGGGAAGAAAATTTGTAAATCAAAGTCTTGTGGAAATGAATGATATAAACTAAAAAAAGAAAAAATAAACTAGCAAAAAAATCATGTCTGCCACATTTTTAGTAACCATCCTAAATTATATTTCCTCTGTGCTCATTGAAATTAGTTCATCAAAGGCCACTAGATACCTTTCCTATCTTAGTTATTTAGGACTTTCAGCTCCACATTAAAATTTTTTATTCAGTCCTTTCTAATCCAAAGATCTTGAATTTAATACATTTTTTCATGATATTTTTTCAAATTTTGCTTCATTCTTAACTTTCCTGCCCAGCCTCATCTACCTCTAGGTTTTCGCTTTCCTATTGCAATTGGTAGAGAAATGTTTTACACTTCTGCATTTTTTCTTCATTAATTGACTGTGCTTCTAACTTTTCTACATTTTTAAAAAAATTGTGCTTGTTGACATATTATGTATCTCTACATTAATCTCTTTAAGCAATTACCCCTTTCCGCTCAAAATTGGAGTTTTATCTTTTTCTCTTTCATAAGTATTGAGCTAGGTGTCTATGAAATTTCCTATCTCTCTTTTTAACAGGAAAATTAGGTACTTCTCAAATATCCAATAGTTCTGGTTTTGAATTTTAAAAGTCCAGCTGAATTTTGCATCTTGTTATATTGTATTTTATCCAATTTAATCTAGCCTATCAGTCTAATTTCTGCTTGTACTTTAAGATATGCACACTTGAGATCTTCCCTACCTTCACAGATTAGCTTTCCCTGAAAAATATTTAGCTGTTTCTTACCAGTCTTTTGTCTGAAACTTGCTCTCTCTAAAAGTAAGACATGTTGAAATATGCCTGGCTTTATTCTTCTCACCTATCACAAACTCAATTATGAGGTAATAACTTTTGCTCTCAATATTCCCATCATTTTTACTACTGCAGCTTAACTCAGTCCATCTATAGGCTTTTGAATACCCTAAGCATGTTGCATTTTTTTTCAATAAAATGTCAGAATGAGAGTAATGACATTTATTTTATCATTACGTTTTATGAGGCACTTTACATTTATTCGATTCTTTATTTATTTACCTTTGTTTCTCACAACAACCTTGTGAGGTAGGAGAATTGAATGCAAGAGTTTCACACCATTCTACAAATAATGAAACAAACACAACAAAAGTTTAAATTATTTGCTCAGCATCATAAAATTAGTCATTGGTAGACCTGAATCCCAAACATAGATCTTTTACCAAAGATATTATTCTCTTCTCACTACTTCATTGCTGCCTCTCATTCCCAAGTCACTACTAAAAGGAAGATTCATGAGAACAAAATGGTCAAACAAAAACAATGAACTTCTTCAAACTTATTTATCTTTGGAAGGCAGTATGAAATATTTCCACATACATACATACTCTTACACCATAATTGCTTTCATGCAAATATAAGTAAAGGAAAAAACACCTTACAGATAGGGGAATGGCATGGGGTCTATTAAAAAAAAAAGCTGATGTAGACGGGCGGGAGCTGCTGGTCCCGTTGTGCTGAGGCCGCCACGGCCTGTGCGTCCCCCGGCCCTACCATGGAGCCCGGGCCCCCCGCCATCCGCGAGGGTTGGTTCCGGGAGACGTGCAGCCTGTGGCCTGGCCAGGCCATGTCCCTGCAAGTGGACAAGCTGCTCCACCACCAGCGCTCCCGCTACCAAGAGATCCTGGTCTTCCACAGTAAGACCTATGGCAATGTCCTGGTGCTAGATGGAGTCATACAGTGCACAGAGAGGGATGAATTCTCATACCAGGAGATGATTGCCAACCTGCCCCTCTGCAGCCATCCCAGCCCACGAAAGGTGCTAATTATTGGTGGTGGGGACAGGGGTGTCCTTCGAGAAGTGGTGAAGCATCCTTTTGTGGAGTCTGTGGTCCAGTGTGAGATTGACGAGGACGTGATACAGGTCTCCAAGAAATATTTGCCAGGCATGGCTGTGGGCTACTCCAGCCCGAAGCTGACCTTGCATGTTAGAGATGGATTTGAATTTATGCAGCAAAACCAGGACTCCTTTGACGTCATCATCACTGACTCCTCGGACCCCATGGGTCCTCCTGAGAGTTTGTTTAAAGAATCCTATTGCCAGCTGATGAAGACAGCACTGAAAGATGATGGGATTCTCTGCTGTCAGGGTGAGTGCCAATGGTTGCATCTGGACCTAATCAAGGAGATGCGTCACTTCTGCAAGTCTTTGTTCCCTGTGTGTGGAATATGCCTACTGCACCATCCCCACCTACCACGGTGGCCAGATTGGCTTCATGCTCTGCAGCAAGAACCCGAGTACTAATTTCCGGGAACCTGTGCAGCAGCTAACCCAGGAGCAAGTAGAGAAAATGAGCCTCAAATACTACAATTTGGACATCCACTGCGCGGCCTTTGTGCTGCCCGAGTTTGCCCGCAAGGCCCTGAGTGATGTGTGAGGAGACCAGTATGGCCATCTCGGCCTCTCCCAGGGACTTCAAGCCTCAAGCGCCTATTCCAGGATGCCCCTCTTCTTGCTCTGGGGGTATCGACTGGCACTCGGCACCCCCTCCCGACTGAGGACCTGCCCCTCGCCAGCCATCACAGGACATGATTGAGGGACTCCCCGTGCCATGCTCTGCTGGGCGGGTGGGGGGTGAGTACAAGATGTCTGTCTGTCTGTCTCTGTCTCTATCCAGTCTGGTCAATTAGCGTCTCAATATTGATCGTCTGTGTACAGAAAGATCCTCCTCACCTCTAACAAGCCTCTTCAACAAACAGTGTATTTATAACTAAAAAAAAAAAAAAAAAAAAAAAAGCTGATGTTTAAAAGATGCAAAGCACGGATACTTAGAATGTCAACCAAGATCATTAAGTGTCCAGGGACAAAAGGAATTGCATTGTAGAAGTCAGTCATTCATTCAGCATACACTTAATACCATCTATTCTGTGGCAAGCAGTGCTCAGATTACAAATACAGAAGTGAAACAATCCCTTATTTCAGGAATGTTACTGTGTTCTAAGGGGGATACAACTTTAGCAAATAAGCAAATACAATCTTTTTACAAAATGAACCCAATGTACTTTGGGAGAGGACACTATGAACTAGAAAGATCCTTTGGAAGTGGTTGTACTTAAGTCAAGTTTGTCACATTTTAAGGGAGTTAAGGAATTATAGCACCAATGCAATATTTACAGCACCCATGATCATGATACTGTTACTGTATCGCATGATGTTCAATCACAAAATAAATCAGATTCTCCAGATAGAGGATAGAACTGAAGCATTTATTTAGATACCAGAAAACCAAATCCCAAAACCAGTTATTCAATTCCATCAAAGTACCAAAAATATTCAAAAAACATAATAACACCAAGAGCCATGCCATCCCTTAGCCTTCCCACAAACCAATACAAGATCAATATTTACTAATAAACCTCTCTATCTCCTTAATGAGCATCCTCTCCCCCCAGAGTCTGTCTAGCTCTTACTATCAGCTTCCTGTGGGCTCTGCTTCTCTTCAGCAAAACTCTTCCTACCACAGGCTCCATGTGACTATATTCAGCCTATTAGGGGGCAGAGTTTATCTTCACAGCAGGGAAGCTTCCTGTGGGCTCTGCTGCACCCTTCAGCAAATTCCCTCCATCACAGGCTCCATGTGATTACATTTAGCCTATTAGGGGCAGAGTTTACTTTCAAAGCAGGGGAGGTCATCAAACACCTCCCCCACCCCCAGGTCTATTAAGGGACAGGGAAGATCTTCAAATTCCCATTCCCATTACAAGGGTAGAGATGAAAAAGTATTGCATTCTAGATATCAATGACAGTCTGAGAAAGGCATGGAGACAGAATGGAGAAGAATGTTGTAGACCATTAATATCATGTAGGCCAATGTGACTGGAATATGGGATTACATCAGGGTAAGTAATTAGCCTGGAAAGATAACTTGGAACCAGATGGTGAAGGGCTTTAAATGTCAGGCTGACAAATACATACTTTATCCTAAAAGCAATAGAGAACCAGTGAATATTTTTAAACGGGTTAGTGACATGACCAGACAATGCCTTAGGAACATTCATTTCCAAATATTAATTTGGCAGCTGTGCAAAGAATGGATTAGAGTGGACCTTTGGTAGAAATGGGATTAAAACCAAGGTCTTCTGTTTCCAATTCAACTTTGGAAAATTAATCACTCCATCTGGGATTGCCCTCGAGGTAGTTAAAAAGGAGTCACTGGAGTTTATTGAGTGTGGCAGGGAAAGGGAAGAAATTTAACATGACTAGACCAAAGCTTTAGGAAAATCACTTTCACAGCTGAATTGAGGATGGGTTGGAATGGGGAGAGAGGTGAGTTAGGTAGATCCACCAGTAGGTTATTGCAACAGTCAAGGAGTTAGGTGATGAGATACCACCAAAATGATGGCAATGTCAAGGTGAGAATGAAGAGTATTTGAGACATTTTGCAGAGGTAGAATCAATGGATCTTGACAATAGATTGGATATGAGGAATTAGAAATTGTGAGGAGACAAGGAGGACACCTAGATTGTAAGACTGAGGGAATGGTAGGCTATTGTTACCCCCTACAGGAATAGGGAAGGTAGAAGGGGTGATGATTTAGGAAGAAAGATAAGGAGTTCAGTCTTGAACATGTTGAGTTTAAGATGTCACCTGAACATCCAGTTTGAGATCTATGAAAATCAATTGTAGATGTGAGATTGGAGGTCAGTAAAGATGTTGAGCATGATAGGTAGATCTGAGAATTGCTAGCACAGATATGGTCATAAGGGAAGCTATAGATCATTAAGTGAAATATTATAAAGACAAAAGAAAAGAAGATCTAGGAAAGAAACCTTTCAGACATGGGGGAATAGACTGGCTGAGGGTCTTAAAAAGGAGCCTGAGGAGAAATCATATAGATAGGAGGAGAACCAGGAGAGTGGGGTATCCTAACAGCATAGGAAGCAAATAGTATGGAGGAGGTGAAGGTGAATAATCATGCCAAAGTCTACAGAGGGGACAAGAAGAATGATGATTGAGAAAAATACAATGGATTTGACAATTAAGATATCATTAGTAACTTCTGAGAGAGCAATTTTGGTGGAATAAGGTTGGAACTAGGATTTTAAGGACTTAATAAGAGAAAAAGAGGAGAGAAAGTAAAGGTCACTATTATAGGCTTTTTCAAGGAATTTAGGCAAAAAGAGAAGGGAAAATATAACAGTGGAGATGTAAGGAAAAAAAGAGGATTTTGTTGTTTTCCAGGATGGGGAGATATGGGCTTCTTTATAGGAAGTAGAGAATGAACCGGTAAACAGAAGGAGATTGAAAATGAGTGATAAGAGTGGAGATGATAGAGGGAGAAATCTGTTGGAGAAGATAGGCGATAATGGGATCACTTGAGTGGTTAAAGAGGTTAGACTTGGAAAGGAGGAAGGTTATCTCATCCTGTAATACTGGGGTGAAGGAGGAGATAGTAGCAGAACGCATATGAGTGATATGAGATGAGGAAGTAGAGAGATGAGGGACCTCTTGGCAAATGCTTCAATTTTACTTTTGTAAAATATTAGAAAAGATTCTCAACTATGAGATTGGAGATAGTGGGAACCATGGGAGGTATGAGAAGATACGGAACAGTTTGGAAGAGTCTCCATGGAGAATAGGATAATTAGTAGACAGGACAGGTATAGAAGGATTACCTAAAATAAGTGAGGGACCCGTTGAGGTTGTATAACATAATTTGTAATGAGCCCAGTCAAAATAATTGCAAGATTTTTTTCCTACCTTTTCCATTAGCACATGTGAAGGAGCAAAGGAGGAGAATGGTGGGAATGATTCAAGGCTAAGACTGGAGAGGCTCTGTGGGCAGAATGATGAGGAAATTAGGGATTCAAGAGTAAAGAACAGGTTAAAATTACATTGGTTCATCAAACGGTTAATACTGGAAAAAGAGAAGGGAGTGACTAATGCAGGAGAGGATGTCCTAGGGGAAAACCAACGCATCAAGAAAGTATAGGTAATGGGGCAGACAGAGTGGTGTTTTAGAAAGGAAGACAGAGAAGTGAAAAGCTAATGGGTCATGGTCAAATAAGGGTATTTTGGAATTCTTAAATGTGAAAGTGGTTTCTTCGTGGGTGACTGTAAGATTAAGGGAGCGTAGAGAAGTAGGTCAGGGGAAGTGAGTAGATTGAGGATCAATATAAAATGGGTTTCTGTTAGGACAATTCAGAAATGATTCAGTTGGGGCGGAGCCAAGATGGCGGAGTAGAAACAGCTCCTCCAAGCCTCTCTGCCCCCAGATTCTCCACAAACTATGTAAAAAAGGACTCTGAAAATCTTCTGGAGCCCCAGCACCCACAGAACGACACAGAGAAGCTAACCTCCCGCTGAGGACAGCCCAGCACCCTGCAGGAAGGACCAGCGCAGTGGTCTGGGAGCTGGCAGCGCGCAGAGCGCAGGAGCCGAGCCGAGCCCAGGTCCACGTGCGCCGAGGTTTTAGCCCCAGGGCGGCAGGGCCAGCAGCCGGCTGGAGGAACCCCAGAACAACAGGAACTGTGGAGACGCCAGAATTATCAACATAGACTTGCCTAGGACAAAGTAGAGGTTAGTGTCCTATGGACTTTGGGACCTGTATTTGGGGAATGCGTCAGCTCCCTCCCCTGGGGGCTAGAAGCTGCTGAGGAGACACGCCACTTTGTAGTTTTCAGAGGCATTTCCGGCTCCCAGCCTACAAATCGTGGGGAGATCCAGCGATCAGTCTTGGGGGGTAATCGCTCTTGCTTTAACCTCCCTGGATCTGGATTGTGATCTAGGGTGGAAGTTGTGGGTGGGTTTACAGCTTGCCAGAAACGGAAGTTGCCCCCCACACGTTCGGGACGAAAATTCCTCTATCTGGCCTTAAAGCCATAGTGTGGCAACAAGCCCAAAAGTCAAGCAATTAAGTGGCAACATGCCAAGGCAAAGGAAACAGAAAAATGCAACCCTAGACTCCTATTTTGGGGGCATAGAGCGGGAAAAGGACTGTGAGGTCAGAAGTCCTGCTCCAAAAGCCCCAGGGGAAAACATGAGTGGGTTGCAGGCCATAGAGGACCTTAAGAAGGACTTTAAAAATCAAATAAGAGAAGTGGAGGAAAAATTAGAAAGAGAAATGAGAAGGATGCAGGAAAAGTATGAAATGAGGGTCAACAGCCTGACTGAGGAAAACAACACCTTAAAAAATAGACTAGCTCAAATGGCAAAGGAGGCCCAAAAGGGCATTGAGGAGAAGAATGCCTTAAAAAGTCGAATTTGCCAGATGGAAAGAATCTCAAAAGTTCACTGAGGAGATTCATTCCTTCAGAGTTAGACTGGAGCAAATGGAAGCTAAGTGACTTTATGAGAAATCAAGATGCTGTTAAGCAGATCCAAACAAATGAAAGATTAGAAGGCAATGTGAAATATCTCATGGGAAAAACCACTGACCTGGAGAATAGATCCAGGAGAGACAATTTAAAAATTATTGGACTACCTGAAAGCCATGATCAAGGAAAGAACCTAGAAATCACCCTTCAAGAAATTCTCAAGGAAAACTGCCCTGATGTTTTAGATCCAGAGGGCAAAATAGAGGTTGAAAGAATCAGATCACCTCCTGAAAAGATCCCAAAAAGAAAACTCCCAGGAATATTATAGCCAGGTTCCAGAATCCCCAGATCAAGGAGAAAATACTACAAGCAGCCAGGAAGAAACAATTTCAATATTGTGGAAACACAATCAGAATAGCCCAGGACCTGGCAGCTTCTACACTGAGGGATCGAAGGGCATGGAATATGATATTCCAGAGGGCAAAAGAACTGGGAATGAACCCAAGGGTCACCTACCCAGCAAAACTGAGTATTTTGTTTCAGGGGAAAATATGGTCATTCAGTGGAATAGAGGACTTTCAAGCATTCTTGAGGAAAAAACCAGAATTGAATAGAAAATTTGACATCCAGACACAAGAAGGAAGAGATGCCTGAGAAGGTAATCAGGGAAAAGAAATCAAAAGGAACTTATCAAAGTTGAACTATTTACATTCCTATATGGAAAAGCAATAACTGTGACTGATGATATCTTTCTCACTATGAAAATAATGGAAGAAGGGGGTGTGGTCATATGAATACATATGTGAATGTGTGTGCATATGGTTACAGTTATATATGGATAGAGGGCATAGGTTGAATTTGTTGGGAAGGGAGAATACTCAAGGGATGAAATTATGAGGTGAGAGAGGAAAGTGGCAAGAGGAGATGGGGAGAGACATGGTAGGGTAAACTATCTCATGTAAGGGGAAGTGGGTGCAAAGGAGGGGGAGAATAAGGAAGGCTAAAAAGGCAAAACCACATTCACATTGAATTTGGTTCAGGGAGAAAATGACATACATACTAAATGGGATATCTCAACCTGCAGCAGGATAGGGGGAAGGGGGATGAGAGGAGAGATGATGGATGGGAGGGCAGCCTTGGGGTGAGGGGAGGTTGGAAGTACCCACTATAGAAGAGGGACAGGATCATGTAGGGAATGGACCAGGTGGGGGGTGGGATGAGTGGGAGGGAATTATAAGCAGCCTTGTACAATATATCTACTATGATAATGTTTTGCATAGCTAGACATGTACAACATATACTGAATTACTTATATCCCAAGAAGGAATGGGTGACAAGGGAGGAAGGAAATGGATCTGAAATTCAAGGTCGTAACATTAAATGTTTCAAATATATATATATAAAAAAAAAAAAAGAAATGATTCAGTTACTGTGACACCAAAGGGACTTTGTCATTATATTATAAAGAAACTGTGGTATCTCTCTTCCAAAGGCAGAAGAGCTTGCCAATCTCTTCT
>WOXC01000761.1:0-51591 GCA_011680675.1 Gymnobelideus leadbeateri
TATTTCACAGCATAAAACACTCACAACCAAGCGCAGAAAAGCAGAAATATTAAATGTATCTTTTAAGACTATAATGCAAAAAATATATTGAATGAAAGACAGTAAAATATAGATTGAAAGTTAATTGGAAACTAATTAATCTAATGGTAAAGAATAACACAAAAAACAAACCATAAAAACAATAAATTACTTCATCAAAGAAGATAAGAAGAGACAACATCCCAAATTTTTAGGATGCGTTTAAAGCAGTATATACGGGAAATTTGCAATCTCTTAATGCTTACATCAATAAAATGGAGGAAGAGCAGAGCAATTGGGCATGCAACTAAGAAAGTGTAGGAAAAGAGCATATTAAAAATCCCCAATTAAATGTCCTGAAAATCCAAGGAACAATTAACAAAATTGAAAGTTAAAAAGGAAACTAATATAACTCAGAGATGATTCTTTGACAAAAAAAACCAGTGAAATAGATAAACACTAAGTTAATTTGATTTTTAAAAGAAAAAAGACACCCTGATTTTTATTGTTGTTAGTGTTCAGTTGCTTCAGTTGCATCTGATTATTTGTGATACGATTTGAGCTTTTCTTGGCCAAAGGAGAGGAGTGGTTTACTATTTCCTTCTCCAACTCATTTTATAGATAAGGAACAGATGAGGCTTATATGACTTGCATGGGGTCATACAGCTATTAAGTGTCTCAGGCTAAATTTGAAATTTAGGGATTAAATTACTCGGGAAAATGAATTTTTTTTCTAATTTCAGTTCCTGCACTCTATACATGATGTTAGCTAGCTGGCTGTCAAACCAAATCACCAGTATCAGTACTGAAAAAAGTGAATCACCCCTAGTGAAGAGGAAATTCATGCAATGATCAGAACTATTTTAACAAATTGTATGCCAATAAATATGACAATCTAAGTGAAATGGATGAATATTTATGAAGGCATATATTACCCAGGTTAAGTGAAGAAGAAAAAGAATACCTACATTACAAGATCTTAGAAAAATAATGTGAATAATCCATCAATGAACTCTCTAAGAAAAATTCTCCAGGGTGAGATGGATTCACAAATGAATTCAACCCAACATTTTAAAAGAACAATGAAATGCAAACACTATATAAACTATTTATGAATATAGGTAATGGAAAAATCCTGGCAAATTACTTTTATGAAACATATATGGTGCTGATAGCTAAACCAGGAAGAGCCAACAGAGAGAAAGAAAATTATAGACCAATTATCCTAGTGAATATTGATGCAAAAATTTTAAACAAAAGACCAGCAAGAAGATTACAGCAACATATCACCAGGATCATGTACTATGACTAGGTGGAATGTATACCAAGAATGCTGAGTTGGTTCAATATTTGGAAAACTATCAGAACATATCAATAACAAAACCAACAGAAATCATACAATTATCTCAAGAGATGCAGAAAAACTTTTTGGCAAAATACAACACCCATTTTTAGTAAAAACACTACCATAAAGGTAAATGGAGCTTTTCTTAAAACAATAAGTAGTATCTTTCAAAAACTGTCAACAACATTATCTGTAATAGGGATGAGCTGGAAGCAGTTCCAAGAAGATAAGGGGTGAAACAATGGTGCCCATTATCACCACTATTATTCAGTATTACACTAAAAATGGTCAAACAACCTGTACCTATATAATCTCTTGTTCAAAATCTCATAATCTTTGGCACTACTTTTTGGACTCTTTCTGCAAATATCATTTCTGCCTATATGAATTGCGAGAATTTTGTTTCGCACTTCCATTTTGATAAATCTTAGATACATGCCACTGGAAGACAAGAGACTTCTCTTTTATTGTTAGCATGTCAGCAAATAACTGCCTCAGTGTCCCTAAGCAGGCATCATCAGTTCCACTCTCCATTTCTTCCTCTGACTCCTATTGGAGGATTTCTCCTGATAGCTTCAGTGGTTCTTCTCTGATTCCTTGGAGGACAAGCAGCTGCCTCTCCTCCTCAGAACTTCCTTCTCTTCAGGATGAACCTTAAGTCTGTTATTTAGCTGTATGTATACAGCTGCCTGCCGTGGGTTGCTCAGTGTCCAGCACTTAGCATGATTCAGAGACGTGAATAAGAAACGACCAGGCCATTTGGGTAGCTCAAGGAAGAACCATGAACTCCATTTATTGATACTCAGGGAAAGGTTTTTATAGAGCAAGGAGACAAAGGAAGGGGACTCAAGTTTTCTAATCATTACCTTAGTCTGTTGTATCCTGGAAGTAGCATGGAATAGATAATTTGATAAGGATTTCTTATCTAGGAGACTAAAGTCTTAGGGTAAGCCCTTTGATCTAGGCCTCAGGTACCTGCTAATACAGCCGCAGTCATAAAAGGATACAATTGAGAGCACACTTCAAGGCTGAAGCACATTCCTCAAAATTCAACACGTTTAGAGCTGGCCACCCAAAGATACCTGAGTGCAGAATCAGATATGTCTTGGGGCAGAGCCTGTTAGCCTCAGAACTCAAATACCATCCTTTTAAATGCAACCTATATCAAAAGAACTCAGGAGCAGACTTAGTGAAAAGTCCCATCTCAAAGAGATCTTTGACATGCAGGTCCACTGATATCAGGGTAATTATCAGAGTCCTGGGACAGGCCTCTTTGGCTCACCACAGCTGCCTTTTTCCCTCTCTTCCTATGAGTATTCTTTCATCCTCCATCTTCCTGACTAGGGTTTAGTCTCCCCACCTCTACCTCAAATTCCCCCCCTTTTTTTTCCCTACTGAAACTCTGCTTTCATTTCTTTTTTTCTAGAAACACTTAAATGACACTAATGGCCTGGAATACAGAGAGGCGTTCCTCAGGCCCCTTCATCTGGTCTTTAGTGGGGAAGACCAGTCAATACTTGGAACACATTGGTCACTTGGCTGTGACAGAAATGAGAACATTTGCATACCAGAATACTCTCTCATTCCCCATACCAATTGTGATTTTTTTTAGCCTTGGGGGTTCTTTGACTACTTCAGGGTATTTATACTGTACCCCTAATGACTTGGCTTCACAGCTATTTATCACCTATCAATAACCTTCCTTTCTTTAGTATCAACTATTGCACAGCTACGCCCTCTTCCCCTACTCCTTTGCACTAATTTCCTATTTCACCTACTTATCTATCCCAACAACCAATCCACTCTGCTCATTTGTCTTATCCTCTAGTTTGTTCCACCTATCTTTCTTATTTTACCTTGCAGTTACTTCTCCTGCCCTTTCTCCTGAGTCTCTCTTCAAGTCTCATGTTATCCTCATTAATGCTTGTTCTTTTTCTCTCATCATTCTCTTATAGAAACTGGGACCAAGATTATGCTCCTCTTCACATTTTCCTTAATTTATCCCAAATTTCTCCTCGAGTTCAAACCTCTCCTTATTCTTGCTCTGTGCCTTGTTCCTTAATTCAGTTCAAATGCTTCTGTCCTCTCCCAGGGATAAGAAAGAAACCAGAGAGCTTGCATCGTTGATCATCAGATTTGGTTCATTCAGCAAAAACTAGGCATTATAAGGCTACTCATCATATATATGATTGACTGGGATAAATAATCTCATCCAATAAATAGTTATTAAATGTTTGTCTTGTTCAAGGCTCTTTACTATTAATTGAGGCTATAAAGACAAGAAGCTTTGATTCTATTGAAATTATATCATTAAACAGGGCAGCTAGGTGTCCAAGTGAGTAGAGCTTTGGCCCTGGAGTCAGAAGGACCTGACTTCAGATCCGGCCTCAGACACTTAACTCACACGCAGACAAAAACCTAGCCGTGTGACCTTGGGCAAGTTACTTAACCCCCATTGCCCTCCAAAAAAAATTATATCATTAGAGCACCAGATTTTCAGAGCCTGAGTTTGAGTCCCCAAATTTCTATGTGGCCTTGGGCAAGTTACTTAACATCATATATAAGATGAAGGGAGTGGACCATAACCACTAAGATCTGTCTTGCATTGGATGTATGATCCTCTGTATTCAAATAAAAAAGTACAAAGTTGAGAGATTGTGTTTTATAGTGGAGAGAATACTAGATTTGGAGTAAGAGGACTTCTGTCACTTAATCATCTCTGTGACCTCAGGTTGTTTAATCTCTCTGGGACTTAGTTTCCTCATTTTTCAGATGAGAAGGTTGGACTAAATTGCTTCTATGGTCTCAGCTGGAAACCTATGATCTTAATACAAAGTATTTTCAAGAGGAAGATAGCATTAATAACAGGGAGGAGGGAAAGGTGTGAGGAACAGCATCAAGTAAGAAGTGGCACCTGATTGGTGCTTTGAGGGAAGCCAGGGATTCTCTGAACTAGAAGACTGAAGAGGGAATGCGTTCCTAACATGCAGAACCCCTTATATAAAGGTCCCACAGCATAACATGTGATTACATTGCACACGTCTCTTGAAGTAAGCAGTATGTTAGCAAAATCTAGTGGTTACTCTAGAGAGGATCACAGTAGGCCAATAATCCAATAGTCCTGATGCCATTTTTTTCCTGTTCTTTAGATGACTTCATGAGATTCAGGACATGCATGGAGAAGTAAAACTTTTACCTGTAGGCTACAGTTCCCTTTGGCAGAACCTGAAAATCAGCCCCACTCAATCTGCTCTCCAACTTTATAATGGCCAAGAAGCCCTGCACTAGGAAACTGTCACCTTTATAGTTCAAGCCAAATTCATTTATATTTTTATGGGTTTTTCTGTCTCTCATAACCCTCTTCTTGGCCTTCAGATGACAGCACTAATGCTATTAAAGGAAGAAGACTTTTCAGGTCTGAGTTGCATGCTGGATAGAGAACTCAGGCCTCTCAGTCAACTACTTGTGCTTCTGGGATGGACTTATTGTCAGAGCTTGGAGTTGGCTAAGTTGTTGCTCCAGACACTCCACAGGACAGAGGTAATTATTCCATTCTGAAGCCTTAGCTTTCTCTAGTGATGAGAGATGTCCAGAGCTGAGTTGTCCTAGTCTCTGGCCCCAGGTGTCTGAATCAACATCTCTCCTTTCTCTCATTTGAAAGCAGAATCAAGAGTGTGACAAGCTCCTCAGAGATGCCTGTGAGGGTTTGTCGGCACATGTCGAGGTCCTAGAGTGGTGTCTGCAGCAAAACAGGTGAGGATTCGTGGTTCCTTCTCTTGGTCACTTCTCCATCCTCTAATAGGAATATAAAATCTCTTTTGGTGATGCTGCCCATCAACTCTTAGCTTTCTTCAACCTGAACATATAATTGCTAGATTTTCTCTGTCCATAGGAGATTGACATAAGGAGCATGTTTCCCTGAGTTCAGCTCACCTGTGGTTCTAGGATCGCCTCCTTCCCACCTTATCAGGTTTTCCGGAAGTAGAGGGACAGTAGAGGAGAATGGCCGTCTCTGTTTGGTCACTGTCCCTAGGACATTTGCAAAAAGTGCTACATTCCAGGGAACTTTCTGTCAGCAGACATTAGAAGGCTTAGTACTAAGGGGTGTGACCTTCAAGGTTTTCTGGAGTCACCTTGATGATGGGTAATGACAATTTCCATCCTAGATCTGGCTCTTTTTCAATGCTAAGAGAGGTAAGATTTGTGGTCTGAGGACTAAAGCAAGAAAGATCAATGAGGAAAATGAAATCAGGCTCTCCCATGACAGTACTTTGAAACTAGCCCCCACTTCCTCAATCTTCTCTTTGCAGACTTCCCATAGCAGAGAGAGATCTCCACCATCACTTGTATGGTAGGGACAGCCATTGGGTGCTCTGCTCCCTTCATCACTTCACAAACCTTTCTTTTCTTAGGGAGAAAGATGTTCTCAAGCTACTGCAGAAAGTTTTCATCAAGGACACAAAGCAGGATCAGTATAAATTGAAGTGAAGGTGGTCCAGGTCATGTCCCTCCCACACAAACTGAAGGTCTGGCCAAATGGCCACCCTCAGTCACTCTGCAATCCTTTCTCCCTTTTCTCTGGAATATTGGAACACACCTGGCCATTTCGTGTATTTTTTTTTGTTCCTGCTTGGTTCCATGTACCATTTCTTAGGAGCCACAGCCATCGAAAGAGGTTTAGAACCAGTTATTAGGCTTTATATTTTCTGTCCTACCTGCACGTAGAGGAAATATCTATAATCATAAAGGTAAAATAGAGGTAATTATTGGACTTTTTTAACCTGCTTTAAGGATCTATAACATGAAGGGGAATTATTCATCAAACCTAAATCTGAAGTAATCCAGTTGGACATATCTCAGTGGCCCTTACTGCTAAAAGTAAGTAATATAAATGTTATACATCAAATAATTACCTTGTGATTTTATTGGTTGTATTTTAATTTACTAAATCAGTTTTGTGCACAATCTAAACTTCAGTTAATTTTGTAAACTGGGTTCCGTTTCTGTATACCTGTAAATTCTAGTGCAAGGCAAATGTGCTTTATGCATTTTATGAAAACAGTTCCCTTTATATCTGTTGACAGTTTTTAACATCTTCTATAAAACTAGGGACAGCTTTTTCTTTTGTTTTCTTTTTTAAACCAAAAACTCGGTGAAGGCACTGTGTATTGTCTAATTTAAAAGTTAGGGGGCTTGAATTTTTCTTTGTACTATATGACTTATGATCTATTAGCTAAAGAGACATTTTGTTCATAAAGCCTGCCCAGAGAGGCCATACCTATGTCTTCGTTCTCAGTTGAGAGCAGCATAAATTTGACAATGTACAATCACCCTTCCCCCTCCCCTCACCAGAATCAAATAGCAGAAGTTGTAGCAGTTATTTAAGGCACTTAATTTAAATTCTGTCCTTCATTATTTTTCATTTTAAAGTGTGCCAACTAAGGTTGGAAATCAGTACTGTAGGTAAGAATGTTAGAATTTTGAAAACTAAATGTCTGGTAGATACCATAGTGTACAAGCAGAAATAGAAAGTTTTCAAACCAAGGGAAATCCATTCCAGAGTTCCACGCCATCTGATATCTGCAATGTGATGGCTCAGAAAAATAGTTTAGACTCTGGTGGTTTTGCTTATTCATTGGATTTTCATGTTGTGGGACCTGTTGGTCTTATTGGTCTAGAAAAGGATCAGTCAAAAGACTGAGAATTTACTTGCTAATTGACTTTGATTTGTGTCCTGTCATTGCTTTTTAGAACTTTGATAAACTAAATGTAAGGACAACCCACTCTACTCCCCTCCCTTCTGGATCTAACCCTCTCAAGAGAGAAATTACAGACTATATCAGGTAAGCCATTTTGCCAGTAGTGACTTTTCATTACCGTTCAGTTCAAACCTTCTGCACGCTTCTATTAAAACCATTCAAATAAGTAACACGTTTGAAGCAATATCATCCTTCCTGCTTGGGGAAGGGGGGTGCTTTTAACCCAAGCAGATGGCCGCAGGGGGGCAATTTGCATATAGACTCCTGTTATAGCAAAGGGCGTGACAAGGTTCTGTGTAACAGAAATATGTCCATGCAGACTGCCTGTGGCATGACACCTGAATTAATATGGTGGCAAGAAAATCTGCTTAACCAGCAGGTACGACATTGTTTCTCCAGTCCCTGATTGGGGATCATTATTTGCTCAGTAAATGTACCTGTTTACATGCTGTTATCACTTCAGGAAGAGAGGGGGAGAGGGGAGCTGTAGGCAGTGAGATCTTCACAACAGCTGTGTCTTTTAACTTTCACCAGACAGGGCACATTGCTACATCGTCTCTCTTGGTGCACAGCTTTTCTAATTGGCCTTTCTGGGCCCTCTCAACTCTCCTAAGTGTTCCTGGGGATTGCTTTAAACTGTCTTAGATATGGTACAGGACATGGCTGTGTTGTAGTAGCAAAGATTGTTGGGCATTTGATTAATATTGTAAAGCTGTCAGTTTTTTACTTTGTTTTTCTTAATGACATACAGGTAAACAATGTTAAAAAATTATGTGTATGAATAAACATTTGAACTCATAACCTTGAATTGTGTAGTGTAAATGAGGTAAAACTCTTTCAAGGAGAGTATGGTGCTTTTAACTTGCTATGCAAGTGACGTGGTATTTCTTTGTCCCCATGATATGTCATCGTCCCCCCCCATCCTAATAAATGGACATTTTTCCTCTCCTCCCGATATAATAGATTTAGCAACTTGTCATTAAACTCCTAGTCAAAAATTGAGTCTTTCATATGTGCTTAAGAGAACATCTTGACTTGAGGAAGGATGGGGAAAAGTACTCCAAATGAGTGCTTGTTAATAAGTCTGTGTGAGAGCATAGATCCCTATTTGAAGTTTGGTTCTTAATGGGATTGTCTCAAGATTTCTCAAAGTTTAGAAAGGAGCTTAACCTTTTTTCAAGGATGCTGCAAATTAGAATCAACCTTTTGGATGCAGGGATTTAAAACTTTTGGGCCTTGCCCCTTAAATTCAAAGGAATTTTCTATATTGTCTTGGGTGGTGTGTATTATGCTTAAAAATGTGTTTTTGTTGAAGGCATTGGAAACTTTGACAGGTGCTCTATTCCAGCGACCACCTCTCATTGCTTCTGTCAAGTGAAAACTCTGAGTCAGAACTATCTATGAGGGCAAGATGTTAGAATATGACCCTGAAAAAAGATTAGGTAAATCAGATATAACTAGTTTGAAAAAAAAAATTAGAATACCAGAGGGGCCATATCATTCCTTCCAATCTATTATCTTAAAATTCTCATTTGTTCAGTCAGAAATAGTGGGGAAGTACAAGTGTGAGCATCAAAATGCAGAGATGACCAAGCACATTGGATTATGGACTTTTACAAATCTGTTTTCCTTATCTGTGTATGTTCTGGGTGCGTTGTGAGACTGGAACATACATTCAAACATTATGTGTCGTGTTGGATTGTTACTTGGAGTTGGTGGTCAGATGCAAGAACTTTGCCGGATCTGATCAGGAGTCATGGGGGAGAAGGTATGGTTAAGATGTTAGAGAAGTCTTAGTTCTCCCAGATTTTAGATAGCACTGTTCAATCCGCACTCATCTCCCAAGACAAAACACTCAGAAGTTGTAAATATCCAAAGTGTTCAATTCAGGACAGGGAAGCTCCCCTGTTCTGTTAATTAACTTTGGAACATTAAGGTCTGGCACGGGGAAATGAGGATGGAAAAGAACTTCTGTCCTTTTTGTCACCTAGCCTACCATCTGTTCCTGTGTGTCCTGGCATTTTCCTTAGTGTCAGGAGCATGCCTTCTAGTCCTGTGGTAACAGTCCAGGCCAGGGTCCAGCTGGGGCTTTTGTTTCAGAAAATACCCTGGAATAATTTGCTACTTTCTCTGAGGATTGGTGCTGTTTTGCAATATGTGTAGGTAGGTATTTTTTTTTAAAGTTCTCAAGAATTAGTGGGTGTGTGAGATGGCTGCAAAGTTGTAATTCATGAAGGGTTTTTGTTGGTGTTTTTTTGGGCTTTTTTAACATTTGCTTAACGAGATGCTTTTGGTACAAGTGGGTAAGCTAGAATTTCTGGGTTCAGTCCAGAACCAGGAGATGGGGCATAATATTTAGCATCACCTTATTCCTTGAAGGACCACATGGTGACCGTGCATGATGTGTTAGATGCTCAACGGCACTGTGACAATTACAAAGATGAGGGTTACCTTCATCGGGTTATTTATCCTCTGGAGAAGCTATTGACATCCCATAAATGGCTGGTCATGAAGGACAGTGTGGTATGTTCTGCTTCTTCCCAGGAAAAAAAGTATGACTTGTCTGTGATTAGGGCTGCTGGGCACTGGTGGGCGAGACAAGAGGTGCCACACAAACCACCCACAATGGAGCAGGGGAAGAAACAAAACAACAACTGGGTAAGGAGAAAGGCATGAAATCTAGTTAAAAAAGAAAAAGACAGAAAGTTGTTACCATGACTGAACCTCTCCAGCTCTCTAACCTTCAATAGAGGCTGATTTAGCTTCTTTGCTTGTCAGATCTTTAGGAATGTTCTATATCAGAGGTCTTATCTGACAAGTGGTGGATCTTATGGTAGCTGAATCTAACCTTTGAACTGTTATGGTTCCCCACCCCCAGCCAGAATCTGCTCTAGTTCATATCATAACAGAAGCAATAGGACCTGGACCTGTGATTTTCCTGGGTGATAAAACTCTTTACCATTCAGCAGCATTCACCTTATCTGCAACTTTGGTCTGAGAAAGTTGCCTGGAGCATTGAACTTAACAATAATTTATGATTTTGGGGTATTGAGTATGCACTACTAACAGGGGAGCACTCCCCTCCCGTGAGAAGCCTGCTATTGCTGAGGCACCTGGGGGAACAGAGTTGGGGGAGGGGAAAGGAGATAAAAGGAGGGAGGCAAGGTGAAAGGAAAGGGAAGGAGAGAAGAGGGGATCGTGAAGGAGAAAGAGATTAAATGGCA
This sequence comes from Gymnobelideus leadbeateri, assembly GCA_011680675.1. Taxonomy (NCBI): domain Eukaryota; kingdom Metazoa; phylum Chordata; class Mammalia; order Diprotodontia; family Petauridae; genus Gymnobelideus; species Gymnobelideus leadbeateri. The sequence continues at coordinate 10,347 of WOXC01000761.1, forward strand.
AGATATATCACATCTTGGTGTCAGGACTCGTTTGTCTGTTCAGGAGGTGCAGGCTCCCCCGAGGGGGTTGTGGGGGTGAACCCGGGTCGTAGGGGCGACCAAAGTGACCAGAGCTGTAGAGGCAGCTGGAGAAGGGGCTGTAGAGGCAACCTGTGTCATAGGGGCAACAGGAATTGTGGAGGGCAATTGGAGTGCCGTAGAGGCGGCTGGAGAGGTGAGTTTGGCGTCAGCCCAGTAAGGCAGGCCCTTACAGGCCTTAAATTCAGGTCTTCTAGAGTCTGAGGTCAGCTTCTTTATCCACTGTACTACACTACCTCTTGTGGAAAAAATATGTTGATAGCAAAGGAGAATTAAGAAATGAAGGCTGGGACCACTTTTTTAAAAGGGAGGGGTAGAGTGTGTTGGATTCCTTGATCCCCTACCATGTTGAATGGCATGATGACTGGCCTCCCTCAGATTCTGGTTGTGTACTAGACAAAGCACTTCACCTCTTAGCCTTATTCCCCTCATCTATAAAAAAAACTTTTTTTGGGGTGCACAAAAAATAGAAGTAATAACATCTGCTTCACAAGGTTGTTGTAAAGCTCAAATGGAGATGTGCAAAGTGCCTTGTAAACACAAAAGAGTTACACATAAATGCTCCCTATGATTCATTAAGTATTCTCTGGTGTGGCCTTGTTCTGTTGGAGCTCAGTGACCAGAGAAGCAGGGCCTGGAGTAGTTTCATGTACAGTGCCCGCAGGATGAGTAGAGAGAGGACAGGACACAGTGACCTCTCTGGGACAATAAAAGAAGACTGGGAGTGGGGCAGAATGAGTGCTTTGGATGGAGCCTGATGAGTCACATGGCAAGTTGAGAAAGCCTCTGCTGACCTACCTTCCACAACATCACTGCTGAATGGTCACCCAGTCTCTGTTTGGAATCTTCTGGTGTTGGGGGTGGGGGAAGTGTTGCTGTGCACTTTGAGGGCTTTCTGATTATTCATTTATCCTCATATGGAGCCACACTTGGCTGCTCCACCTGCCATGGTCACAGCCTCTCAATTAGAAGGCCCTGGAAGCAGAAAAGCTTAAAAACTTAGAATCGTCAACATATTTTAGTGTTGGAAGAGAGCTAGGAGGACAGGTCCAAACTGGAGATTTCATAGTCTTGAGGTCTCCTGGCTGCTTTTAAAGCAAGTCTAAGAGACCAGTGAGAAAGTTGTTGCTTTACAAAAGCAGTGGAGCCACAAGGTAGAGTGGGGAGAGGGCTAGATTTGGAGTCTGAAGCTGTTACCTGTCACTTTGGACCTTGGGCCCACCTATCCCACGGCCTCGATTTTTTCATCTGCCCAAAGGGATTGGGTTTGGGGGGTCTAAATTTCTTCAGAGCTCCAAATCTGATCACCAAGGTCATAGGATACAGTAGTAGATCCTAAAGGTTTCAATTGTTGACTGGCTCCATAGTTAACTAGGACCAAAGCAAAATTGATAAGAATCTCATGGTGAAGGGGATGCTAGATGTTCTGGGTTTGGAGGAGGGGGAATGAAATGCCTAAGTGGAGAGAGGGTTCTGGATCTAGTCAGAAGGCCTGACTCTGTCACTTAATAGTTCTTTGGGTGCACAACCTTGGGTTTTAGGCTCTGAGCTTGTCTCTTCACATGTAAAATGCAGCTAATTTCTACATTTGGGCCATTATGACACTGAACTAAAGCCCAAATGAAGAGCTTAAGAGTTGGAGAGAGAAATTGTATGTGTATTTGGGGGGGGGGGGGCGGTGAGGAGGGTAAAAAAGCAAAACACCTTCAGACTTTGGAGGAAATCTGTCTTGGAGGGGTTGGGAAATGGGGTTAGGAAGAAAACCAGGAAAACCCAGGTCTAGAGGTAAAAAGAAACCTAGAGGCTAGGTAGGCTAGGCATCCTCAGGCCCTAGACCTTGGGTGTGAGAGGCATCTGGTCCAACAAACTCTGAGGAAGGTAAGTGCTACCCTCAGCTCTAGCCCTACTTGGCTGGAAGTGGCCAGCCGGCGGCACTTTAAGTTACAACACCATTCTGCAGGTGGATCTGCACTGCAGACAACAAGGGAAGTTCAAGGAAGTTGCTTATGTCCAGGCTTTTATGTCTCTCTCTCAGAACACAGAATTAAGGAAACGGTGGGGAGTACTTTTAGTTAAGTTCACCCCTGGAAAAGGGAATTCACCTGACCTCCTGGACAATCCCCTTCTTTCAGGACCCCCAGTTCCTGCCCCTGGAGCTAGAGCTCCCCCCCCCCCCCGTAGCTCCCTCTGCTCCCTCTCCATACCGAAAAGCTAGCAGACTGCTACAAGATATCCCTCCCCCTTTTTCGCCAGAATCACTGCCTCATTGCCCCTCTGGACCCCAACTTTCTGGGCGTCCGCTGTTGGCTGCAGTCCAGGACTCCATTTCCCAGCAGCCCCAGCACTCAGTAGATCAACCCACTCTTTGGTCCCCGGGACCTGCACTCCCTAAAGGACCACTCTCAGAGGTACCCCCGGACTCCGTCCCGGACTCCATTTCCCAGCAGCCACAGCACTTGCCGGATGTACCTGCTCATTGGCTTCCCAGACAGATGCAGACGAATCCGGTTCCCCAGAATCCCTTTCTCCCCAGTCCTTCCCTTACCAGGGGAGGGACTTCTTATTTCCCCCCTCCACCTCCAGCCCCTGATTCGTCCACTCCTTCCACATTAGCCCCTCTAAGGGAAGTAGAAGACTCCAGTGGAGGCACCCTGAGAGTCCATGTCCCATTCTCAATCTCGGACCTCTCCCAGATTAAGGAAAAACTTGGTCGGTACTCTGAGAACTCCACTAAGTTCATGGAGGGGTTCTGGGACATTCCTCTCCAATTTGATTTGTAGTGGGGAGACCTTAACATCATACTCTCCACTTGCTGTACCATAGAGGAGAAAAAGAGGATCTGGGACCTAGCCCAGAAGTTTGGGGATGATATGGCTGTGTCCTCACCCAACAGGTACCCCCCAGGAGCCACAGCTGTCCCAGTAGTAGATCCTGGGTGGAATTATCAAGGAACTGCAGTCAGGGAAAAGAGAGATCATATGATACTCTGTCTGGTAGAAGGGATGAAACTAGGATTCAAAAAGGCTGTGAATTATGACCACCTCAGAGAAATTACCCAGAACGCTGATGAGAACCCAGCTCTTTTTCTGGGCAGGTTGGTAGAGGCTATGAAATGCTTTACTAATCTGGATCTTGCCTCTCCTGAGGGGACAGCTGTCCTTGCCATGTATTGTATTAATCAGTCCGCCCCAGATATCCGGCGGAAATTTGGGAAATTGGCTATGGGACCCCAAACACCTCAGAAAGAATTGTTAGAGGCAGCTTTTGGAGTCTTTAATAATAGATACCTAAGACTGGCAGAGGAAAAGGACCGAAAGGTTAAGGCCAGAAATAGAGAACAGGCTCAGCTTATAGCTGCTGCCATGGCCAGTACCCCCAGCAGTGCTCCAGCTACTTCAGGTGGTGAGGTGACCTGCTTCCGATGCCACAAGGAAGGTCACTGGTCTCGTGAGTGCCTTACCAGGACTGCTCCCATGAAGAGACCCCCAGGACCATGCCCGACCTGCAACCGTGATGGCCATTGGAGAAGGAACTGCCCCACCCGTAAGCTGAGTGGTCAAGAAGCCTCTTCCCAATGCCCTGTCCTCCAGTTCTCTCCAGGCCTGGAATGACGGGGCCCGGCTTAGCTCCCACCTTCTTCATCTCACTAGCCGCGCCCTGGGTTTCAATCGACATTGCTGGTAAGCCTATTCAACTGCTTATCGATAGGGGGCTACTCACTCTGTGTTGTTAAATTACTCTGGTCCTACCTGACTTTCTAGCTGTTGGGTGATGGGCATTGAAGGAAAAGTGAGGACTTGTCGTGAGACTTGTCCTCTGCCCTGCCAGTTTGGGGATTTGTTATTTGAACACTCCTTCCTTATTATTCCCTCCTGTCCCGCCCCTTTATTGGGAAGGGATCTGATGGTGAAGTTGGGCAGCCAATTCTCCCTAGTCAAGCCTGTGCCATCCCTCTTGCCTGTGCTCACTAAACCCTCCCATGTTCCCCTTGAAGTATGGGAGGGGGTTGAGCCTGTTGTTTGGGACCAGGGAATCCCTGGACATGCTACTCATGCCACCCCAGCTGTTGTCGGATTGCGGGACCCTAGTGTGTACCCCCAGTGGCGCCAATACCCAATTAAGCCTGATGCCCGAAAGGGACTGTTACCCCTGACTGAAAAATTTCTGAAGTATGGGATCCTCGTTTATTGCCAATCTGCATGCAATTCCCCAATTCTCGCTGTAAAAAAGTCAAATGGGGAGTTTCGCATGGTTCAAGATCTCAGGGCAGTTAATGAGGCTGTTATTCCTATTCATCCCATAGTCCCTAACCCTTATACAATTCTGGCACAAATTCCGGGAGGCACCCACTGGTTTTCCACTCTAGATCTTAAAGATGCTTTCCACAAGGATTCCCAATTTATTTTTGCCTTTGAGTGGACATCCCCTGGGAAATCAAGTCCATGCCAGTTAACTCGGACTGTGTTGCCACAAGGCTTCAGGGATAGTCCCCGTTTATTTGGTCAAGCTTTGGGGAAAGATTTGAGGGATCTGGACTTGCCTAATAGTAGCCTGATTCAATATGTGGATGATATTCTCATTTGTAGCCCCACCTGGGAGGGATCCCTAAGTGCTTCCATAAAAGCTCCTACTTTCTTAGGTACTTGGGGTTACCGGGTCTCTCTGGCTAAGGCTCAAATAGCTTGTCAGAGTGTGAAATATCTGGGCCATGAATTAACCCCCACCTCTCGCTCTTTAACACCCGAGAGGAAACAGGCTATATTGTCTATTCCTGTCCCAGCCACTAAGAAACAGCTCCGTACTTTTCTGGGCATGGCTGGATTTTGTAGAATTTGGATTCCCAATTTTGGACTTATTGCTAAGCCCTTCTATGAATCTACTCAAGGGCCTGATACCCTCCCCTTAGAGTGGGGACCTGATCAGGCCACAGCTTTTGAAACTTTGAAATGTATACTGACTTCCTCACCAGCACTTGCCTTGCCCAATCTGGAAAAGCCTTTTACATTATATGTTGATGAGAGAAGGGGTCAGGCTTTGGGAGTCTTAACTCAGTACCTAGGACCTGATCCCAGGCCAGTTGCTTATCTTTCTAAACAACTTGATTCTGTGGCTGCCGGATGGCCCTCATGCCTCCGGGCTGTAGCAGCAACGGCTGTCCTGATCGAGGAAGCCTCCAAGCTCACACTTGGCCAGCCCCTAGAAGTTTTGACCCCCCACCGAGTCCAGAGCATCCTAGAAGCCAAAGGTCACCAGTGGCTAGCTAGCGGATGGCTCACTAGATATCAAGCCCTGCTCCTGGACACCCCTGACCTAACTCTCAGAGTGTGCCATACTCTCAACCCGGCAACTCTTCTCCCCGATAGTGCCTACTCAGATGGGCTTATTCATGATTGTGAGGACTCCCTCGACTCTGTGTACTCGAGTCACCAGGATCTTAAAGATGCCCCTCTCTCTAATCCTGATGAAGAATGGTACACAGATGGTTCCAGTTTTGTAGAACAAGGTGTGAGGAGAGCAGGGTATGCAGTGGTCAGTTTATATGGCACCATAGAAGCCAAGCCTCTGCCCCCTGGGACCTCGGCCCAAAAAGCAGAACTGATAGCACTCACCAGAGCCCTAGAGCTAGGCGAAAACAAAAGGCTAAACGTTTTTACTGATTCCAAATATGCTTTTCATGTCTTGCATGCTCATGGGGTAATATGGAAGGAAAGGGGATATCTGACAGCAAAGAATTCTATTAAACATGCCCAGGAGATTTTAACACTTCTCCAGGCTTTACATAAACCATGTGAGGTGGCTGTTATATTCTGTAAGGGCCACCAAAAGGGAGAATCAGACCAGGCTGCGGGGATTCACCTGGCAGACACTGCAGCAAAGGAAGCAGCCCACCTGCTAACTATAATGGCCCCATTAGTGCCGCAGATCCCTGACTCCTTTAAGCCTTCCTATAGCCCACAGGAGCAGACCCTTGCTAATGAGAGGGGATATACTCTCTCCGTCTCTGGGTGGTTTCAGACACCCAAAGGCCAGCTTTTTATTCCAGAGGGAAGCCAGTGGAAGTTGCTGTCTGGTTTACACCAGGCCACACATCTGGGGAAGAATGCCCTTCAATTCCTAATAAAGCCTCTTTTCACAGGACACAAGCTGGCTAAGACCATCCAGCAAGTTTGCCGTGCCTGTCCAACTTGTGCCCAAGTGAATCCTGAAGGAGCAGTTAAACCACCTCCCCTTCTAAAACCTGTTCAGAGGAGGGGTACCTATCCAGGAGAAGACTGGCAAATAGACTTCACCCATATGCCCCCATGCAGGGGATTTAAATTACTTTTAGTCTTTGTTGACACCTTTACAAACTGTGTTGAAGCTTTTCCTTGTAGAACAGAAAAAGCCCAAGAAGTATCCAAGGTCCTACTAAAGGAAATTATACCTCGGTTTGTCTTGTGGCCTCTAAAAGAGAGGTATATATGGTATAGCATGGCACTTGTCTTGTTTAAATAGTAAAATACCTAAGTGCTGAAAAACAGTTTTATCTTAATATAGTTTTTTATTGTATTTCTGTAATGCACCATCTCTTTCTAAGCCTATATCATTTAGTTGCAGCATAATTAATCACTCTTACCTAACTGATTAACTTTCCTCACTAAAATGTGAATGCATAAATATTTATAGCACAGTGCTGCTCCTTGGGGCTGCTTGCCCACCTCCCACTGCTCCCATAGTTAGGTTCTACCAATTACTGTCTCCTTTAGAGTTCTAGGGAATCACCTTGAAGGATTGTGGCTTCTAATACTATGACTTATGGAGACCTTCATCATCTGATGTATCCTACCTACCCAAATCAATCAACCATCAATTACCTTTTCTAAAAGAGCATTTACTAATAAGGAATATCAAGAACAGTAGTTGCAAATAACTCAAACCAGGGAGTTTGCATTCTTCCTTATACACACATAATATCCCTGTGGAATATGGGTTCAAACCAAGTATAAAGGCAGTGAGATACACATGTGGCAAACGTGGGGATTAGGTGGTTTCTCAAGACTCCTAACTCTGGAGGATCCTTTTCTCCCTCTATGGAATCCTCATGAAGTGCCACTTCAGGCCTTGAAGCCAGCTCTCAAGAGCATCCTTTGTAATGTGACTGCATATGAAAGGAGTTAATAAACTTTTCCTAAGACTTTCTGGCAACTAGAGAACAAAAGGCCTTGCTGCCATGCTACTTCCAGGATATGACAGACTAAGATAACGATATGAATACTTGAGATCCCTTCCTTTGTCTCATTGCTCTATAAAAACCTTGTCCTAAGAATCAATAAATTCAGGTCATCATTCTTCCTTGCTCTACCCACATGGCCTGGTCATTTCTTATTCACGTCTCCAAATCATGCTAAGTGCTGGACACTGAGCAGCCCATGGCAGTACCCAAAAATATGTGTATTCTTTTTTTTTGCCTTTTGGAGGGCAATTGGGGTTAAGTAACTTGCCCAAGGTCACACGGCTAGGTTTTTGTTTGTGTGTGCGTTAAGTGTCTGAGGTCGGATCTGAACTCAGGTCCTTCTGACTCCAGGGCCGATGCTCTACTCACTGCGCCACCTACCCACCTCAAATATGTGTATTCTTTCTCCTTTTAATCAGTTCAGATGAGAGTGAGGTTCAAGTATCAGCCATTTCCCCCAACCCCTCTTTCTTGTATATGTAGATGCCTATTTGTGCACCTTGATTGTGTGAGATAATTTTCATGCATTTTTTCTTTCCCTTTCACTCTCCTATTCCTACCTCACAGCATATTCCTCTTCCCCTCATTTTCCATTCTTTTCTTAAGATTAAGACATAACAAAACCACTCTAGGCCTGGTATAACTGAACTCCTTCTATGAATCCTGATCATGATAGGGTTCAGAGGGGATATGTATATCATCTCTCCATATTTGAATTTCAGTGCTTTATCGAATGTTTAGTCCTTTGTTATGGTTCATTTATATTTGCCTTTTTATGTTTCTCTTAACTCCTGTCCTTAAACTTCAGAGTTTCTATATAACCCTGGTCACTTCATCAGGAATGCTTAAAAGTTTTCTATTTCATTGAAAATCCATTTTTTCTTTTATAGCATAATACCTAATTTTGCTAGGAAAGTGTAGCTCCAACACAATGTTCACAGCCCTGATGGTGACTGTGAATATGCCACCATAGTTCTGAATCACAGAATATAACAAACTCTCCATATAGAAGACAGAAGCAAAACATTTATTCAGACACCAGAAAGCCAAATCCTAATACCAGAAAACTGAATCCGTCATAGTAACAAAGAAGTTAATATACCATAACAAAGGAGGGGGCAATACCTTTGCAAAGTTTTCCCACAAACAAATACTCACAAGCCTAACTGTTTCCTTGGATGTGTCCTCTCCTCCCTCTAGTTCTAACTGCTCTGACTCCCTGCTTCCTCTGGGCTCTGCTCCACTCATTCACCAAATTCCTCCCACCACAGACTCCATGTGATTACATCTGGCCTATTAAGGGGCAGGGAAGATCTTCAAATTACCATTACCATTACAGTAAGTTATTCTTGACTATAAGCCCATAACCTTTGCCTTCTGAATTATTATACATTAAAATTCCTGATGTTTTAGAATGGTTGTTGCTAAATTATATTGTGATCCTGACCCTGGCTCCTCAGGCCTTAAATTCTTTCTTTCTGGCTGTTTGTAATATTTTTTCTTTGACTTGGACTTTGGCTATGATATTCCTGGGGGTTTCCATTTGGGAATTTTTTTCATGACAGTGACTGGTAGATTTTTTCTATTCTTATTTTGTACCCTGATTCTAAAAGGTCTGGGCAGTTTTCCTTTAAGGTTTCTCGAAACATCATACATAGAATCTTCTCCTTGCCATATTTTCTAGGTCAGTTACTTTTTTGCTATTTTTTATGTTTTTTTTTTCAATCTTTTGACTTTATTTTGATTTTACTTGTTGATTTGCTTCTTTGTTTTAATTTTACTTGTTGATTCATGGCTTCTATTTGTTCCATTCTAATTTTTAGGGAGTTTGTTGCTTGGGCAAGATTTTATACCTCTTGTAACAAGATGTTAATTTCATTTCCAATTCTTTCTTCCATCTCTCTCATTCCTTTACCATTTTTCCTCCTCAGGAACTCTCATTCCATTTATAAAAATATTTTTATTTCTTTTTCTTTCTAAACTCTTGCTTCATCTCTTTCAGTAATTCTAGTTGAATTTGTGTTCAAGTTGTGTTTTACTCTTTGGTTTTGCTTGTAAATGTTTTGGAGTTAATCTCTTCTGCAATCGTTTCTTGATCGTTCCTGCCACCATAATAGCTCTTTGATGGTCATTATTTCATTTGTTCATTCTTCTAGCTTTCTTCCTGACTTCAAACATAATGTAGGGCTGGACTCTGTCATGCTTCTTCAGGATAGGTCTAGGGCTGATCTTGTTTTTGAATGGTGTGCTATTCTAGGATCTCAGAGACAGTCTGGGGAGATGCAAGTTCTCAGTGCTTAGAAAATGAACAAACAAATTTTCTCTACTTTCCCCTGTTCTGATCTCTGCAAGTTCTTGACCTGGGCTTGTGGATGACCAAAGAGCAGATTGCTGCTAGAGTCCTCCCTTATCAGCCAGCTGGAAGACTTTACTGGTTCAAAGTGGCATAATTGTAAATTTCCCCTTTGTCTGCTATTCTTGCCTTCATCATTCTTTTGGATGCAAGGCCAATTGCTGGAAATGAGACCCTGCTCTGAATTTGGAGTCTGAATCCATCACTGCTGATGGCTTTTGAATTTCCTCCTTTCTCTGAACACTAGAAAGGACCTCTTTATCTGGGAACCCCACCCTGCTTAGCAGGTACCTTTCTCACTGTTCTGGATCTATGACCCAGAACTGGGTAATGAGTGACAAAACTTCCAGTTCATACTTGTCCCCATTGTAGACCTGGTATGGGTCTGGTAGTGCCACAATATGGGTCTGAGGCCTTTTCAATACATAACCTTTCCTTAGGCTCTGGAGCACTCCACATGTGCCATGACCTATCCTCTTCCCCCATGTCCAAAGGCCTCCTTGTCTGTCTTCCTATGCCAAATTGATCAGGGCAAATGATTCACTGTAATTTTTTTTCCAGATTTCCCCATCAAGATCTGTCTAGATCTGTCTGAAAGAATTTGTAGAAGGCAGCCCATGTCATTGCTTTGGATCACCTTGACATTTTGGCTCTGCCAATGTATATGTTTATGATATATGTATCTGTAGGTATGAATATACATAAACATATGTACATGTGTGCATATATACAAGTATCTGTACAATCTATAACATACATGTGCATGCATGTCTGTCTATATCTATATCTACATGCATAGGCAGAGTCAAAATGGCAAGGTGATTGAAAGCATGTATGTACACAAAAATTTGTTGTTGTTATTGATGAGGATGATGATTAGTCATGTCTGACTCTTTGTGATCCCATTTAGGATTTTTGAAAATTATTTATTTTATTTTAAATTTATGAATAAAATAAGCATTTCCATACATAATGGAATAAAAAAGATGAACTGACAAATCTATCGTATACAAATTGCTATTCTTTCAAATATATAATAAAGTTATGTATTTTTTTCCTTTTTCCCTCCCCTACCCTGCACTAAAGATGGCTACCATTAGACACAAATATGTGTGTGAGTGTGTGTAATAAAAAACATTTTTATACATACTTCTATTAATTAGTTCTTTCACTGGATGCAAATATTGTCTTCTTTCATAGGTTCTTTGTAGTGAATTTGGGTATTTATAATTGTCAAAATGACTTTGTTGTTCAGAGTTGTTCTTTTTTATAATAAATAAATTTATTTATTTTTAGTATACAACATTCAATTCAACAAGCTTTTGAGTTCCAAATTTCCTCCCCCTTCCTCTCCTCCCCCCTTCCCCTAAGACAGCATGCAATCTGATTTAAGTTCTGCATCTACCTTTACATTAAGCATATTTTCACTTTAGTCATGTTGTAAAGAATTATAACCAATGGAATAAGCCATGAGAAAGAAGAAACAAAAAAGAAAAGAAAGAGTAAATAGTTTGTTTCAATCTGCATTCAGACCCTTGAATGTACAATATTGGTGGATCTATGACTTGTTCTAGCGATTTTTGGAAAGAAATTGAAATCTATATATAAAAAATCACTACATGGCTCATAACCTTTGATTCAGACTTACTACAACTAGACTTACAAAAGAGATCAAAGAAAGAAGGAAATAACCCATTTGCATAATATATTTATGGAAAAACATTTTATTGTTGAGAAGCAAAGTGGGTGACCATCAACTGGCAATGGTTGAACAGTATAAAGTATATTGGAATATTATCGTACTGTGAGAAATGACAAAAGGTATGGATTCGGAGGAAGCTTGGAGGAATTGTATAAAATAAGTGAATAAAGTAAGCAGAACTAGGAGATTAGTGCAGTGATCAATCATGATTCCAAAGAGTGATGAAGTATTCTGCCTACCTCCTGAGAAAGAGGTGGTGGCAGATTGAGAAGTACATTTTTGGACATGTGTGGCTTTTGTTTGCTTGACCCATGTGTTACAATGTCATTGCTGTTTGGGGCACCAGGTGGTACAATGGATAGAATGCCAAACTTGGACTCAGAAAGACCTGAGTTTAAATCCGGACCCAGACACACTTAGCTATGTGACCCTGTACAAGTCACTTAACCCTGTTTGCCTCAGTTTCCTCATCTATAAAATGAGCTGGAGAAGGAAATGGCAAACCACTCCAGTATCTTTGCCAAGAAAATAGCAAATGAAGTCATTAAGTTGGTTGGACTGCAACCAAATGGCAACATTGTTGTTTTGTTTTATTTTTAAGTTGAGGGGAGGATTTTAGAAAAGGGGCAATGGTGATAATAGCAATACTCCACTCCCCCACCCAAATAGGTTGGACTAGGTAATCTTATCCTTGATAAAAATAGATTTGTTCTAAGATGGCAGCAAAGAACATTTATCTACTGCAATAAACTATTGTTTTACTTCTGACTGTAATGGTGTTTAGCACATACATATTAGTCATGGGATAGTGGCAAGAACACTGACCTGATCCCATGCTTATGGTCTATTATAGGAATCCTGGCTCCTTTAATATTCCATAAATTTCTAGGATCTTCATCTGAATGACTATTTGGAAGTTTCTAGAAAAAATCTTCTTCTTCTTCTTCTTCTCCTCCTCCTCCTCCTCCACCTCCTCCTTTTTCTTCTTCTTTGTAAAATTCAGTAACCTTCCAGAAATGGGGAAATATATTCAAGTATTCATAGCTAGTTTATGTCAAAATAGAGAATCATGGGGACTAACGGTATATTGAAAAGAACAAGAAACAGAGTTGGGAGCTTGATTTCTGGCTTCACCACTGTCTTACTGGCCAACCATGGGTAATTTCTTGTCTTTAAATTTTATTTTCCTCATCTGTGAGCCCAGGGTGCCCCATCAAGGGACTCTGGGCTCATATAAACCTTGAATAAAGAGAGTCAAGTTTCTTTTTTTTCCTGGGGTTTGTTGTCCCTACCTAGGAAAGTAGTAATAAGTAGCATTAATAAAGTAGTAATCCAGGAAAGTCTCCAAGATAAAACTTAGGTATGACTTGTGTCTATGGTGCCCCCCAAATGTGAGTGGTAGCATCCCCAAGTGCTACACAGACACTCAATGTATAATATTGTTATTGGATATGGGATAGCTTTTACTCCATACCACAAAAAACTGAATGAAATGCTAAGAATACAAAGACATGCATGAACAAATACAGAATGCAGAAAATATTTGGTAGCCCATCAAATTCAATATACTAACCGTGTAAAATCCATTTGTAGGACTGCTAAACAGATGTTTTACATTCATTTCAAATCTGCAATGTATAAAAATTCACTGGGTCCAGATGTCCTGGTCAGTAAGGACATGGCTTTCAAGTGGATATTCCTACAGGAAGGAAGGAAGGAAGGAAGGAAGGAAGGAAGGAAGGAAGGAAGGAAGGAAGGAAGGAAGGAAGGAAGGAAGGAAGGAAAGAAGGAAGGAAAGAAGGAAGGAAGGAAGGAAAGAGGGAAGGAAGGAAGTAATTATTAGTACCGTGTCAATCACTTTACCAATATTATCTCATATGATCCTCACAACCACCCTGGGAATGCTATTATTACCTTCATTTTACAATTGAGGAAAATGAGGCAAACGGAAGTTAGGTGAATTGCTATGGGTCATACAGCTAGTAAGTACCAAGGCTAGATTTGAACTCAAGTCTTTCTAACTCCAGGCCTAGTGGTCTATACATTATGCCATTAATCTCCCTCTAAAAGGTTACTGGTTGTACTCCACCTCTAAGATCTCCTATTGGATAGCCGGCACTTCATTCAGAAGCTAGATATCTTCTAAGGTGGGAAGTATCTGTAGCAGCAAGCACCCCAATATCCCCAGGGTAGCTGCCAATATAGGTTCTTAGATCTGCTTTTCAAAAGGAAAGCAACTCAAAATGAGTTAACAAGCTTACTTTAATCAAACAAACGTATATTACCTAGTTCAGGGGAACAGGTCAGCACCCCGAACTTCAGAGTTACAGAACTTACAGATCAAACAGACAGGCTTCCAAACTGTCCTACCATTATATCAATACCAAATCACAGTTACCAGAGAGGGAAGCATCAACATCTGGGTTTTCAAAGCCGGGGGGCTCTCAACAACGGCTGCCCAGAGTCTCATCTGGTCAAATCACACAACACTTCTCAAAGTGAGCCCCAAAGCAAAGCCTCTCCTCAGGGTTTATATAGTCTTCTCCTAGCTCAGAGATTGTAACAACCTCCTTGACCCACTGCCCAATCACAAAGTATCAAGGTTGGGCTTCCCTGAAAAACAAGCCTCCTACCACAGGCTCCAGGTGCACTTAAGCTAGGGGCAGGGAAGATCTTTAAATCTGCATTTCCATTACAGTATCCAGGATATATATATATATATATATATATATATATATATATATATATATATATATATATATATATATATATATATACCTATCTCTCTATCTTCTCAGGATCAATAGTCATTGAACTATTTTTATAAAAGATAACCAACAGGTGGCTAGGTGGCCCAGTGAATAGAGCACCAGTCCTGGAGTCAGGAGGACCTGAGTTCAAATTCAGCCTCAGTCACTTACTAGCCATGTGACCTTGGGCAATAACCCCAACTGCCCCTCCAAAAAAGAAAAAAAAATAAAAGATAACAAAGACAAATGATGTTAACCAGACACCAAAGGTCCATTCTAAGCTTGCCTAGACAAACATATTCATGCTACCATAAACTGCTACATGATGCTATCGTTGCTGAAAATGAGGGCAAAATCCCCTTTCCTCCTTGTTGAAAGTCAAAGAGAGAGAGAGAGTTAGAGCCTCAAAGAGGAAGGAGTTGTTTTCCCTTGTTCCTCTTATAGAACAAAGAATAAGCAGCTTCTTCCAATAAGAGTTTATCCTTTCAACTCTATCATTAATTATCTTCTGTGTAATTGTAATCATTGAGAACCAATCGGAAGTTCTCAGTGTCATCCAAGGAATGTGCATGTCCCTCAGTAAGGAACCAAAATATTTGTCTACCTCCAAAGGGTGTGCTCCAATCAAGCCAATCAGAGGTTCCCCTGATCTCTCCCTGCTTTATCTGTAAAAATAGGAGATTGAAGGTGATTCATTTCCAAGGTCCCTTCCAGTATTGACAGTCTAGGAATCTATGAAATTCACATTAGAAAGTCTATAACAGATGCTTTAAAATTTCTCTCAATACATGTTTATAAATCATTGAATTCTAGAACTGCAAGGGACCTGAGAGAGACCATCTAGTCTAATTCCTCTCTCTTTCTTTATTTCATAAGGAAAATAAGGTTCTGAGAAGTGAAAGAATTGGTTCAAAGTCAAATATGAAATTAGTGGCAAAGCCAGAACTTAAACACAGGTTAAGTTCCTTGAATTCTAAGCTCATGGTCTTTCACTGCTCCAGTAATTAAGCCATAGCCACAATTTCTTCAGCAGGCTGGTTGCAGAATTGTCCAAATGAAAATGATTCTTTCATCTTTCTTTTCTCATCTCATTTTAGTGTTAGTATATTGATTCAGCTTAGATTAGCAAAAATTTTAAATGTGCCAATAAATATTAAAGTAAATATAAATTTTGTGCCAGAGATTCCCTTCTGACACAGGGGCTGGGTATAATTTGAAGACTTCTACTTTCTATGTCTCCCCCCCTACTCTCAGTGTCTCCCCCTAAAGGTGGAAGTGAGGAATATTGTTATCTACCACTCCCAGTTCTAAAGGTTGCTGCAAGCAGCTCCTCCTATTAGTATTTAAGTTCATAAAGCTAAAGTTACAGGATGGTTTATTTATAAAATGAAGGACTTAGAACTGATTCACATCTGATCCATGAGGTAGTCAAGAGTGTCCCCAGTGGACCACCCTGCCCTCCAGAGACCAGTCTCCATGACTTATAGCAGAGCCCTAGATGGAGCTTTGACAAGGGGAAAAACTAAAGTTAATCCTCCTATGATGGCATACTCTACACAGGTCTCCCTGCCTTTAGAGTTGCTCCTTGCCCATTAGTTCTCTCCAGGTGTCACTGGTTCTCATCACTCTGTGCTCTGAACTTATAGGAGTTTTCTTCTGCTTCCAACAAGTAGTGGATGATCCTCACAGGTCCCATTTGCTGTGCTGTACTCCTTAGCTTAGCTTATTGATCTGTGGCAACTCAGGAAGTTACTGGTTTTTATAATTTTGGCAGTCTCCAGGCACATAGTAAGCACTTAAATGATCTCTCTCTCTCTCTCTCTCTCTCTCTCTCTCTCTCTCTCTCTCTCTCTCTCTCTCTCTCTCCCTCTCCCTCTCCCTCTCCCTCCCCCTCCTTTTCTCTCTCTTCTCTTATCTCTGTATCATCTCTCTATGTATGTATATTTATCATCTATTTCTATCATCTGTCTCTATCCTTCTGTCATCTATCTATCATCTTTCTTTACCTCTCTATGTATATATCTTTATCATCTACATATGTATATACGTATGCATATATCTATTATTTGTCTATATCATCTGTCTATCCTCTCTATTATCTACCATCTGTCTATATCATCTATCTATCTATCTATCTATCTATCTATCTGTCTGTCTGTCTCTCTCTCTGTCTATCTATCTATCTATCTATCTATCTATCTATCTATCTATCTACCTATCTTCAGGAGATGGGGCTCATCACCTCTAGGAGATTAACTTTGAAGCAGCTGGCCTATTTGAAAAATATTACTCCAGAGGCTCAATTGACAGTGTTACAAGAACAAACCTACCTCTGGGCTAAAATACCACTGTTCTTTTGAAATCTTTTGTTTTTGTGCAACTAGGTTCTATTGCCCTTGATTTTCCCTCCAGAGAGTTTCTCAAGATGCTTTGGGAATGCAATTTTCTAAGACTAAATAAATAAAAGAATGACCTATTCCCTTCCTGCCTCCAGATTTGGAAGGAATAAAGATTGCTACCTCTTGAGGTAAGGGCATAAATTGTTTTTTCTAAAATAAAATCTTGAGCTCAAGGACAGATAATCAACTACTTCCCCATTTTAGATAACACCACCAGAAGCATGATCCTCCCAACCAACTGGGCCTTCCTCCTGAGGACCAGCCTTCTTTTTTTTTTTAATTAAACAAATGCTTTATTAACTTCTGGTTTACATCATTCATTTCCACCAGATTATGAGTTACATTTTCCCCCCATTTTTCCCTACCCACCACCTCAGAATAGCAGTCCCACTAGATATCCCCTCATCCAATCTGCTCTCTCCCATATCTTCTCCCATACCCCCCTCGACTTTGCCATTAGGGCAAGGAGAATCTCTGAGCCCCAATGCCTGGACATCTTATGAAACATTTAATTTTTAAACTTCAATTTTCAGATCCATTCCCTTCCACCCTTGTCACCCACTCCCTCTGAGAAGATAAGCAATTCAGTATGTGTTGTACATGTATAGCTATGCAAAACATTACCATAGTAGATATATTGTAAAAGACTGCTTATATTTCCCTCCCACCCATCTTACCTCTCACCTGGTCCATTCCCTACTTTGATCCTGTTCCTCTTTGATAGTGGGTACTTCCAACCTCCCCTCCCCACTCCTCCATCATCCCCCCTCTCATCCTCCTTTCCCCTACTCAGGAGAGTAAGTGAGGGTAAGATATTCCATTTAGTATGTATGTGATTCTCTCCTTGAGCCAACTTCAATGAGAATATGGTTTTGCCTTTCTGCCTTCCTATTCTTCCCCTCCTCTGCAACTACTTCCCCTTGCCTCTTCTACATGAGATAGTTTACCCTACCCTGTCTCTCTCCATCTCCTCTTGCCACTTTCCTCTCTCACCTCTTGACTTTACCCCTTAAGAATCATCCCTTTCTTGGGTCGGCTAAGTGGCGCAGTGAGCAGAGCACTGGCCCGGTGCCAGAAGGATCCGAGCTCGGATCCGGCCCCAGACACCCAACACACAAACAAAAACCCAGCCAAGTGACCCCAGGCAAGTCACCCAACCCCAATTGCCCTCCAAAAAAAAGAAAAAAAAGAATCATCCCTTCCCATCAAATTCAACCTGTGCCCTCTATCCATGTATACCTGTGAACATATGCCATGTACTCTTCTTCAATTATTTTCATAACGAGAAAGGTTTCATCAAACACAGTTATTGTTTTTCCATGTAGGAATTGTAAATAGTCCAACTTTGATAAGTTCCTTTTGATTTCTTTTCCTTGATTACCTTCTCAAGCATCTCTTGCTTCTTGTGTCTGAATGTCAAATTTTCTATTCAACTCTGGTTTTTTCCTCAAGAATGCTTGAAAGTCCTCTATTCCACTGAATGACCATATTTTCCCCTGAAACAAAATACTCAGTTTTGCTGGGAAGGTGACCCTTGGGTTCATTCCCAGTTCTTTTGCCCTCTGGAATATCATATTCCATGCCCTTTGATCCCTCAGTGCAGAAGCTGCCAGGTCCTGGGCTATTCTGATTGTGTTTCCACAATATTGAAATTGTTTCTTCCTGGCTGCTTGTAGTATTTTCTCCTTGATCTGGGAGTTCTGGAGCCTGGCTATAATATTCCTAGGAGTTTTCTTTTTGGGATCTTTTTCAGGAGGTGATTGGTGGATTCTTTCAACCTCTATTTCCCCTACTGGGTCTAAAACATCAGGGCAATTTTCCTTGAGAATTTCTTTAAGGATGATTTCTAGGTTCTTTCTTTGATCATGGCTTTCAGGTAGTCCAATAATTTTTAAATTATCTCTCCTGGATCTATTTTCCAGGTCAATGGTTTTTCCTATGAGATATTTCACATTGCCTTCTATTCTTTCATTTGTTTGGATCTGCTTAACAGCATCTTGATTTCTCATCAAGTCATTAGCTTCCATTTGCTCCAGTCTAACTCTGAAGGAATGAATCTCCTCAGTGAGCTTTTGAGATTCTTTTTCCATCTGGCAAATTCGACTTTTTAAGGCATTCTTCTGCTCATTGCCTTTCTGAGCCTCTTTTGCCATTTGAGTTAGCCTATTTTTTAAGGTGTTACTTTCCTCAGTCAGGCTGTTGACTGTCATTTCATACTTTTCTTGCATCTTTTTCATTTCTCTTCCCAAATTTTCCCCCACTTCTCGTATCTGCTTCTTAAGGTCCTCTATGGCCTGTAGCCAGCTTGTATTTTCATTTGGGGCTTTTGGTGCAGGAGTTCTGACCTCACAGTCCTCCTCCATGCTTTGAGCCTCTTTGCCCCTAAAATAGGAGTCCAATGTTGAACTTTTCTGTTTATTTTGTTTCATTTGCCTAGGCATATTGCCACTTAATTACTTGATTTTTGGGCTTGTTGCCACAGTAGGACTCTGCCACTAGACAGGGGAGCTTCTGCCCAAACGTGGGGTCTTCACAACTTCTGCCAGTTGGGTGGCCTCTGTAAAGCCTCCACCCACTCTGGCAAGTTGGATACCCACCCCAAACTTCCCCCCAGACCACAATCCAGATCCAGGCAGTTTAAAGCAAAAGCGATTAACCCCAGACTGATTGCTGGATCTTCCTACAGTTTGCAGACCAGGAGCTAGAGCCACTACTGACACTGCAAAATGGCTTCTGTGCAGCTGTTTCTTCAGCAGCTTTTTGCCCCCAGGGGAGGAAGCCACGTGTTCCCCAAATACTGGTCCCAAAGTCCATAGGGCACTAACCTCTCACTTTGTCCTAGGCATATCTGTGCTGATAAATCTGGAATCCCCACAATTGCTGGTGTTCTGGGGTCCCTCCAGCTGGCTGAAGGCCTGGCCGCCCTGGGGCTAAAACCGCGGACCTGGGCTCGGCTCTGCGGGCTGCACTGTTGGTTCCCAGCACTCTGTGCTGCCTGCTCTCAGAGCGCTGTGCTGTCCTCTCCCTGCAGGGCTGCTGGGCTGTCCTCAGCAGGAGGTTAGCTTCTCTGTGCTGTTCTGTGGGTGCTGTGGCTCCAGAAGTTGTTCAGGCTCTTTGTTAAGGTAGTACTTTGTTTCCAGTGTGGAGGGTGTACTGTCCCGAGCTTCAGGGCTTTGTATAGTTGTTTTCAGAGATATTTCTAGGTACCTGTAAATGTTTAGTTCTTCCAAGGTTGTATGATCAAAGGAAAGGTGTTTCCTCCTCTCCTGTGCTGTGCTCTGGTCTGTGAGCGACCACAAGTACTGTTTTGTGCTTTGGAACTGTTAGAAAGATGCTCTTTCCATCACTGCCACAACCCCTAATACACACCAGCACTCCTCTTCACCCCAGGGCCACTACCCAGGACTGAGATCCAGATCCAGGCTCAGTAAGAGCAAGAGAATCTTCCTCAGTGCCAGGAAAGAGATCCCTGCAA
The DNA here is from genome assembly GCA_011680675.1 of Gymnobelideus leadbeateri. Classification (NCBI taxonomy): domain Eukaryota; kingdom Metazoa; phylum Chordata; class Mammalia; order Diprotodontia; family Petauridae; genus Gymnobelideus; species Gymnobelideus leadbeateri. Next base: position 30,317 of record WOXC01000761.1, read on the forward strand.
TCCCCCTCTGATCAGATGCTAGATCCCAGCCACTGTCTGTGGAACAAGAGCTCTGGAAGCAGCCACTGCCACCACTGCTGCCCGGGGGCTTTAGCTGGACCATGCATCTCTCTCACCCTGGTCTGACAGACCTTTCCCACTGACCTTCTAAGTTGTTTTTGGAATTTGTGGGTTGAGAAGTCTGCAAACAGTCATAGCTGCCAGTGATTCAGTACCGTAAGGTCTGTTACAGGTTTGCTGGGAGGCTCTGTCTGTGTTGGCACACTAAACTATGCTCTTCTCTCAGCCTGGTGCAAGAGATCTTTCCTGTCTATCTTCCAAGTTGTCTTGGGGTGGAATTAGTTTCATTCAGTCATTTTGTGGATTCTTCTGCTCTAGAAATTGTTCAGAGTCATTTTTACAGGTATTTGGAGGAGTTTGGGGGAGATCTCAAGCAAGTCCCTGCTTTTATTCCACCATCTGGGTTCCTCTATCGCCCCTGAGCCCTCCGGTAGTGGCAACCATGCTGGCATGCTAAAGATGGTTGTTAGTACAGGTTATCAGATCTGCTTTTCTAGGAAAGATAGTTGTATAAGGAGTCCACAATCTTTTTAAGTTACATTCACTATTTCAGGGGAAAAGTCAGCACTCTGAACTTCAGAGAAAATACAAACGGAGAAAATATAAGCAGAGAAATAAAGACCAGCAGACAGGGCTCTGATTGCCTAAATAAAAGCATTATTTCTATACTCTTTACATACACCCCTGGATTGAAATAGCCTTTACATTTAAGCAGTCAGGTAGCTCTGAATATATGGCCACTCACAATCTTGACTAGGTAATCACAAAATCTTTCTCATAAGCCAGCCTCCTAAGCAAAATAGCAACTCAGGCTATATATGCACTTCTCAGAGCCAGAAAGTATCACAACCCTCCTCAGTAACTAATTAGAAATTAGCAAAAGTTGTGAAATCCTTCACAAGCAATCCTCCCCTAAGCAAGTTTCCCTTAAAAGGCTCCAGGTGAGGCCTATTAAGGGGTAGGGAAGGTCTTATACCCCATGGACATTGTGGCACCTCACCATTTATTATGGCATAAAAAACAAACAAACTCATAACCAAATGCGGAAAAACAAAAATCTTAAATGCACCCTCACAGACCACAGTATGATAAAAATGACATTCAACATATGGCATGAAAAGAGATTCAAAAATGAACCAAAAGCTAAATGATTTAATCCTTGTAATGGAAATGCAGATTTAAAAGATCTTCCCTGCCCCTAGGCCCTTTGATTGGCTTTAAGAGACTCTGAAAACCTTCCTTGATTTGAAAATATGCTCTGCCTCCTAATAGGCTGAATGTGCTCACATGGAGCCTGTGGTGGGAGGCTTGGTTTTCAGGAATGACCACACCTTGATGCTGTGTGATTGGGCAGTGGATCAAAAGGGTGGTTACATTCTTTGAGCCAGGAGAAGGCTATATAAACTCTGATGAGGGGCTTTGCTTTGGGGCTCAGTTTGAGAAGTGTTGTGTGATTTGACCAGATGAGACTCTGGGCAGCCGTTGTTGAGAGCCCCCCGGCTTTGAAAACCCAGATGTTGATGCTTCCCTCTCTGGTAACTATGATTTGGTATTGATATAATGGTAGGACAGTTTGGAAGCCTGTCTGTTTGATCTGTAAGTTCTGTAACTCTGAAGTTTGGGGTGCTGACCTTTTTCCCCTGAACTAGGTAATGTATGTTTGTTTGATTAAAGTAAGCTTGTTAACCCATTTTGAGTTGCTTTCCTTTACAAAAGCAGATCTAAGAACCTGTGTTGGCAGCTACCCTGGGGATATTGGGGTGCTTGCCGCTACAATCCTAAAGAATGAATAGTCAAAGAACAGATCATAGAAAATATTAATTTCCTTAAAGGGAATGCCGACAATGACACAAAAATAATGTGATGTAACCAATGCAGTACTTAGGGAAATTGTCTGTCTCTAAATGCTTACAACAATAAAACAGAGAAAGGGCAGATCAAGAAACTGGGCATGAATTAAAAAAAAAAAAAAAACTAGAAAAAAAAGAAGAAATTTTAAAAATCTCTAATTAAATACCAAAATGGAAAAACTGAAAATCAAAGGTGAGACTAATAACATTTAAAGTAAAACAAATGAACTAATAGTAGGTTTAATAAAAAACAATAAAAATGATAAAACATTGCTTATGTGTTTAAAAAAAGGAAGGAAACCAAATGACCAGTCTTTAAAATGAAAAGGGTTTGCACCAAGAAAGCCAAAGCAACCAAGATTAGGAGGGAAGCAGAAAAATGGGAAAGAATTTTTACAGCCAGTGTCTCTGAAAAAGCCCTCATTTCTAAAATATATAGAGAAATGAGTAAAATTTATATGGATACAAAGCATTCCTTAATTGATATATGGTCAAATGATATAAAGAAGCAGTTTTCAAATGAAGGAATTAAAGCTATCTATAGCCATATGAAAAAAATGCTCTAAATCACCATTGATTGGAGAAATGCAAATCAAAACAATTCTTAGCACCATATCACATTCATCAGATTGACTAACATGATAAAAGAGGAAAATGATAAATGCTGGAGAAGATGTAGGAAAATTGGAACATTAATACATTGTTGGTGGAGTTGTGAACTGATCCAGCCATTTTGGAAAACAATTTGGAGCTGTGGCCAAAGGGCTGGAAAAATGTGCATACTCTTTGACCCAGCAATAACACTTCTAGGGCTATATACCAAAGTGATGATACAAACTGGAAAAGGACCCACATGTACAAAGGCATTTATAGGAGTTTTTTTTGTGGTGGCCAAGAATTGGAAATTGAGGGGGTGTCTATCAAGCAAAAAGTCCCTGCCTTTATTCTGCCATCTTGGCTCCACCCTGAAATAGAGAAATTTTAAGCATTCCTAAACACAAGGCTCTACAGAAACATAAAACCTTAAACATGAAAGAGAAAACATATGGGACTCAGTAAGGTCAAATTATTAACACAACTGTATGTGAAAATGATAACCTGTAAATCAAGATCTTTATCCATTATAATGGCAGTGCCAACATACAGACTATGGTTATGAGTTGACTATGTTGGGGTGATTTCAGAAAAAAATTAAAGATTAAGAATGGGGGGTACTAGGAAGAGAGAGAAATAGAATGGGGAAAGTTTTTCACATCAAGAGTGTGCAAGGAAAAGCTTTTACAGTGATCAGGAAAATGGGAGGAAGATAGTGGGTGATGCTTGAGCCTCACCCTCATCAGAATTGATTCAGAGAGGGAATAATACACACACACGCACACATATGTATATGTCATATGTGATATATACAGGTGTGTATGCATATGATATATGTATATATGTATATATGTATCTATGTATACACTCTCAGTTCTGTAAAGAAATATCTTACCTAGTAGGGAAATAGGAGAAAGGGATAAGAGAAAGGGGATGGGAGATGACAAGAGGAATGGCATATTAAGGGGGGGCAGTATTAGAAGCAAAATAGGGAGAGAGAGAAACAGACAGAAAAAGATAGAGGCAGAGAGAGAGAGAGAGAGAGAAACAGAGACAGAGGAGAGAGATAAAATGAGACTGGAACAGAATCTGCTATGCTTCAGCTGAAGTAAAAAAAGGCAGAAGTAGAAATCTCAGGCAGCAAAAGTAGACCTAATTAAAAGAGATAATCAGGAAACTATAATCATACTAAAAGGCAACACAGATAATGAAGTAATACCAAAAGATATACGGAAAGTTTCTCTGATGAATACCTCCTATCTCAAATATGTCAGAATTGAGTCAAATTTATAAAAATAAGAGACTTTCACCAACTCAGCAATAGTCAAGGAATATGAACAGGGAGCTTGTTTTAAAACTATGTATAGTCATATGCAAGAATGCTCTAAATAACAGATATGTAGAGATACAACAATGAAAACAACTCTTATTCAATATGAAATAGAGTAAATTCTATTGCATATTCTCATTTTAACTAAAATAAAATGATTAACATTCCTTCTTCAAGGGTTCACCAATGATTTGTAACTTCATTAAGGAGATGATATCATTATCTGCTAAGTATTTTGTGAATCGCCTTGACAAGCTCCTCCTTCTCTGTGGGGTTGAGATAATTTCTAAGGAGCTCTTCCACTTTAAATCTATGAACTTCCAATTCTTCTGCACTGCTCTCCCTTACAGGGCTCTCTAGAGATCACTGTCCCATTTAATAAGTCAGTGTTGATGTACCTGGCTACCTGTGAATAGCCCCGTCATTCCCCCCCCACCAACTTTAACCACTCTGTCTCCAACCTACCTGTCTGGCCTGACTTCTGAGTCTTGGTCCAGGAGGGCACCATGGATCTCTTGGAGAGGAGAGGCTTCCCTCCAGCACCACACTTCAACCTTCCCAGTTCAGTTCCTGGGCAAGGTTCCCCATGTATATCGATCCTCTATATCTGGACAGTATTTAAGCCCAATTGCCCCTTCCTCCACTTAATGGAGAGAGTCAGAGGGCCTTGTTTGGAATTCTTGCTCTTACTTTCGAAGGTTCTAGTAACCTGGGTGACCATGACAATTCATTTGACCTCTGATATCTCCTTCAGGACTGGGTCCTACAATGGATGCCTGTGCACAGGCTGCCCTGATACCCAGAGATGCCATTTTTAGCTCTCCGTGGTGGGGAAAGGGGAGGAAGGATTGACAGACTTTGGGGACTCTCCAGTTGGGAGGAGGGAAGGGGATTAGGCTGAAATCAAACACTGCACTCCCTTCATGAAGCTGGAAGTGCAAAAGACTGCCTCAGGATAAAAGGATTCATTTCTCCAGTGCTGGATACTGCCCATGAGTCCTGAACATTGTACAGCAGATTGACACTCAGGCTTGGGTGGGAGAATGTGGCATCTGTGCCCCCTCGAAATCTAGGGGTCTGTGATTGGAAGATTGAATGATTCTAGGACTGCAGCTTGGCAGCTGATGCTCCTCATTGCTCTCTGAGTCCTTCTCCCCTCCTCATCTATGCCTCTAGCTTGGGCTGCCACTCACAGGGCTTAATTTGTCCAGCCCCTCCTCCTCTGCAGATTTCAAGCCTTTCCCCAAAGGTACTCCCTGCTGCTTCTATTTCATCAGCCCAGGTAATTTTTTTTCTTTCCAGAGACTCTCAGTCGGACTTTATGCCCCCTGCCCAGTCCTTGTTCCCCCAGGAGCAGCTCTGAGGGCAGGTGTGCCCACAGGTAGATTCCTTCAAATAATCTTCCCTCAGTACAAACTTTAGCAGATCTAAACCTGCACAAAACAGTGATTGTTCATGCCCCAAACAGATTGGGGAACTCTGTAATCAACTTTGAGATATTAACAAATGAAAAAAAGAGGAAAAAAGAGTTTTTCCTGTTCCAGGGAGCACAAAAGAACTCTTTAAACCCAGCAGAGCTAGTGGTCACTTCTAGCTGGTTTGACCCAACCCCAGCAAATTATTGATGAGGTGAATCATTTAATTAGTGTAAATGTGAAAGGATAAACAGGCAGGGTAGCCCCTATGCCAAAAAGCCCAACCACTGGGCCCCAGGATGTTTGCCTCTAACTTATTCAAAGAGCAGGGACCAAGGACAGGCATCTAGGCCCATCTACAACCGAAATGCAAATCATTAGCCACCTCAACTTGGGTGGGGTATAATCTCTCTGGAGGCAAAATTTAGTGTTCAGCACAGCCACAGCTACTAGTTCCAATCACTGGTTGCCATAGTGGCTGGTCGTTGCCAAGGATACCTGAAATACTGATTTGCTGGCACTCAGGCTACCTCCTTAAGAGGTCTCCATTGTCAGGCAAGGAAGAAGAGAGGGCTTCTTCTCAGCTTTGTCCTGGACTTCCTGCTGGGTGTAGATCCAAATCGCCAGAGGCTAAAAAATATCTGGAGATACCCAGAAATGCACACATATGCACACATAGGCAGGTCTTGTTTAGGACGTCAGTGGTGACTGGATCAAAGAGTATATGGAGGGGAATAAGATGTAAGAAGACTGGACAGGTAGGAAGGGGCTCTGAATGGCAAGCAGAGCTTTTTGTTTCTGATCCTAGAGGCAAAAAAGGAAGCCAAGGGGGAAAAAAGGAAGTAGGAAGCCAAGGGGAAAAAAAGGAAGTAACAAAACCAGACCTGCACCTTAGGAAAATCACTTAAGTAATTGAATGGAGGGTAGACTGGAGTGTAGAGAGATTTAAGGCAGGCAGGCCACACACCCCCACCTGCCCCCCAGAGTTATTTCAGTAGTCCAAGCATGAAGGAATGAGGACTGCCCCAGGTCAGGAAGAATGAGGACAGAGAAAAGACATTTGGATTTGGCAATTATGAGACCATTGGTAATTTGGTTGGAAGCTGGAGAGTAAGGGGTTAAGACAAGAGATGAGAGGAAGTGGAGGCACCTGTTGTGGGCCACCTTTTTAAAGGAGTTTACCTACAAAGAGCAGAAGAGACATAGGCCAATAATGGAAAGGGAGACTGGAAGATGAGGAAAGATGTGAGCCTGTTTGTAGGCAGCACAGCACAAGAGAGACTGAAGATGTGATTCTGAATGGCAGCAGTCACTTTACTCCCCTCTCTAGATAACTTCCAGCAGATTTGGCTAAACACAACCAGGTCCTATTCTGAGCCATTAGTAAGTAGTCACTGCCAAGAAAATGGAGGTACTTCAAAGCAAATACATAAATAAAAACCACAAGCTGCCAGAGTAAATTGGCACGGTCTTGCATTTCTATACATAAAGCTGATATAACAAAGGATTCTTGCCTGTGTGCTATCAGATTCTGGCTGCACGGTAACAAGCTGGCCAAAGTAGCTAACACTGGGCACAGTTACTTTCTCTTCAAGGAGGGAATAGTTATGGACAGGGCCAAGTTCTGCTCAGCAGGTATCGAACACTGGCCATCCTTCACCCAGTCCTACTCCATGCCCCCCACCAAAGCAACACACCCCACTAAAAAACAAACAAACCAGGGAGCCAAGAGAAGCGCCAGACAAATACAGGCACAACCTTTCTCCTACCAAAGTTTTGGTCATTAAGCTGACCTTTCAGGGAGTCTGTACCCCATGGCGTATTGTTCATTATAATGGTCAGAACTTAACTCCTGTAACACTTTCCCAAAGAAATCACTATTTTTTCAAACCTTGCCATCAAAGGAGTAATATAGCTATCAGTCTCCCACAATAATTAATGAAAGACAGCAAAGAATAACACTTAAGCCACTGTCAGATTCAACTCACCTTTGGGCCCAGACCCCATTTCCGAGGAGAAGTGTCCCTCTCCATGATCACTCTCTTCATCTTGGCCACTATACCATGGTCACGGGTGGAAATGACTGCTGTAGTCATCAAGGCAATAGCTGCACAAAGTAGAAATAAATAAGAGAATGAGGGGGAAGAGGAACACCCACCAGATCTACTTACTCCACAGTTCAATGCAGAAAAAAACCTCCTTATGAAAACACGCAGAGGCTCAGGGTTGTCCTGATAAATGTCTTAACAGCCAGTTTTTATCTTTATTATCATTTTCCCCATCACTTTCTTAGGACTGGACAATCCAAATGGTAAGTCAAGCCCATATGTGCAGTTTGCCTGTTTCTGAGGTGTTCATTAGACAATACAGAGTCACACAGAGGACACACTCAGAGGCAAACCCTCGGCTTCTGATATTCAGTTTCTATTCAAATGATCACAAATCATTTGTCAAGTATATTGTCAAGTAAGCCCAAGGTCACGGGCACCTCAATTGTAACAGGTCACCGATATTCTGACAGAAAACATTTCCTGAAGCTCTGCTAAAGCCCATCCCTCCATTTGATATTCACTGTGATCAGATTTCCATCTTTCATCTGTACTTTAAACCTCAATGGATAGTGCGGTCCATGCCCACTGACATCATCCTCTGCCTACAAGCAGGAGGTCCCCCCTTCCCATACACACAGCCCAGAGTAGAGCACAGTAAGGTGAAGAGAATGGAGGCTACATGGCAAAGAGAAACCACAACAGAACTCATGTGCTATACAGGAAAGCCAGTGCAGCACTCAGAGAACAGTGAAATGGAATCATTTCCCATACAGGGAAAACCCATTTTTCCCCAAGAGTAGTATGAGAGTAGAACATCAAGGATACAATACCCACTGAAGAGTTCTGTATAATTATATTTCTGGCTACAAAGAAATCTCTACAAAAACCACTCATATTAACCAGATACTTTTTCTGGCACTAGTCTTAGCAAAAGAATTGGACTGCAGACTTCACAGGCCTACTGTTTTGACCAAGAATCATTTCTTACACTTTAACTCTTCCCAAATCACCACCACTGCCTCTACAAGACTCCACCAGCATAAAGGGAATGTCCAATGTAATTGAAACCTGGTGGAGTTGAAGAGTTGGAAATAGCCTTTAGTTAGCTTTTTCCCAGTTCCCTTGGGATGGCTTAACTCAGTGCCAAAGTTCTTCCATCTCTTACCCACACAAATGGCTTCTCCCCTTTGGTAGTGATGACTACAACCTCCTGATTGACTTCAATGCCATCCTCATAGCACAGAACCCCAGGAAGCATGATCTTTGCTCCATAACAGATGGCATTAACCTGTAGAAAGGAATTGAGAGATGAAAAAGAACCCCAAGTTCCTCCCCAAACTTCAGAATAAAATGTTTTGATTTTTTCCCCTCTGGATCAGGCTTCTTAGAGGCAACTCTCCATACCAATGCATTATTAACAAATGTTCTGCAACTTCTAGCCTTATAAGTTTCACAAGGCAAGGTCAGTCAGTCAGTATGTGTCAAAAAAAAATTACTCAAATTCAGGTTTTCCTGGCTCCAAGGCCAGCTCCTGAGTGGACAGCAAACCTCTCCCTCCCTGTTGGACCTGGGGAACTATCCATCTGAAGACCCAACCCTCAAATGTGCCACACTGTGGTCTCCTTCTAGACTTAGAAGTAGGGCTGGAGAGGGGAGGGTAGCACTTACCTTCCTCAGAGTTTGTTGGACCAGATGCCTCTCACACCCAAGGTCTAGGGCCTGAGGATGCCTAGCCTACCTAGCCTCTAGGTTTCTTTTTACCTCTAGACCTGGGTTTTCCTGGTTTTCTTCCTAACCCCATTTCCCAACCCCTCCAAGACAGATTTCCTCCAAAGTCTGAAGGTGTTTTGCTTTTTTACCCTCCTCACCGCCCCCCCCCCCCCAAATACACATACAATTTCTCTCTCCAACTCTTAAGCTCTTCATTTGGGCTTTAGTTCAGTGTCATAATGGCCCAAATGTAGAAATTAGCTGCATTTTACATGTGAAGAGACAAGCTCAGAGCCTAAAACCCAAGGTTGTGCACCCAAAGAACTATTAAGTGACAGAGTCAGGCCTTCTGACTAGATCCAGAACCCTCTCTCCACTTAGGCATTTCATTCCCCCTCCTCCAAACCCAGAACATCTAGCATCCCCTTCACCATGAGATTCTTATCAATTTTGCTTTGGTCCTAGTTAACTATGGAGCCAGTCAACAATTGAAACCTTTAGGATCTACTACTGTATCCTATGACCTTGGTGATCAGATTTGGAGCTCTGAAGAAATTTAGACCCCCCAAACCCAATCCCTTTGGGCAGATGAAAAAATCGAGGCCGTGGGATAGGTGGGCCCAAGGTCCAAAGTGACAGGTAACAGCTTCAGACTCCAAATCTAGCCCTCTCCCCACTCTACCTTGTGGCTCCACTGCTTTTGTAAAGCAACAACTTTCTCACTGGTCTCTTAGACTTGCTTTAAAAGCAGCCAGGAGACCTCAAGACTATGAAATCTCCAGTTTGGACCTGTCCTCCTAGCTCTCTTCCAACACTAAAATATGTTGACGATTCTAAGTTTTTAAGCTTTTCTGCTTCCAGGGCCTTCTAATTGAGAGGCTGTGACCATGGCAGGTGGAGCAGCCAAGTGTGGCTCCATATGAGGATAAATGAATAATCAGAAAGCCCTCAAAGTGCACAGCAACACTTCCCCCACCCCCAACACCAGAAGATTCCAAACAGAGACTGGGTGACCATTCAGCAGTGATGTTGTGGAAGGTAGGTCAGCAGAGGCTTTCTCAACTTGCCATGTGACTCATCAGGCTCCATCCAAAGCACTCATTCTGCCCCACTCCCAGTCTTCTTTTATTGTCCCAGAGAGGTCACTGTGTCCTGTCCTCTCTCTACTCATCCTGCGGGCACTGTACATGAAACTACTCCAGGCCCTGCTTCTCTGGTCACTGAGCTCCAACAGAACAAGGCCACACCAGAGAATACTTAATGAATCATAGGGAGCATTTATGTGTAACTCTTTTGTGTTTACAAGGCACTTTGCACATCTCCATTTGAGCTTTACAACAACCTTGTGAAGCAGATGTTATTACTTCTATTTTTTGTGCACCCCAAAAAAAGTTTTTTTTATAGATGAGGGGAATAAGGCTAAGAGGTGAAGTGCTTTGTCTAGTACACAACCAGAATCTGAGGGAGGCCAGTCATCATGCCATTCAACATGGTAGGGGATCAAGGAATCCAACACACTCTACCCCTCCCTTTTAAAAAAGTGGTCCCAGCCTTCATTTCTTAATTCTCCTTTGCTATCAACATATTTTTTCCACAAGAGGTAGTGTAGTACAGTGGATAAAGAAGCTGACCTCAGACTCTAGAAGACCTGAATTTAAGGCCTGTAAGGGCCTGCCTTACTGGGCTGACGCCAAACTCACCTCTCCAGCCGCCTCTACGGCACTCCAATTGCCCTCCACAATTCCTGTTGCCCCTATGACACAGGTTGCCTCTACAGCCCCTTCTCCAGCTGCCTCTACAGCTCTGGTCACTTTGGTCGCCCCTACGACCCGGGTTCACCCCCACAACCCCCTCGGGGGAGCCTGCACCTCCTGAACAGACAAACGAGTCCTGACACCAAGATGTGATATATCTTGCCATTTAATCTCTTTCTCCTTCACGATCCCCTCTTCTCTCCTTCCCTTTCCTTTCACCTTGCCTCCCTCCTTTTATCTCCTTTCCCCTCCCCCAACTCTGTTCCCCCAGGTGCCTCAGCAATAGCAGGCTTCTCACGGGAGGGGAGTGCTCCCCTGTTAGTAGTGCATACTCAATACCCCAAAATCATAAATTATTGTTAAGTTCAATGCTCCAGGCAACTTTCTCAGACCAAAGTTGCAGATAAGGTGAATGCTGCTGAATGGTAAAGAGTTTTATCACCCAGGAAAATCACAGGTCCAGGTCCTATTGCTTCTGTTATGATATGAACTAGAGCAGATTCTGGCTGGGGGTGGGGAACCATAACAGTTCAAAGGTTAGATTCAGCTACCATAAGATCCACCACTTGTCAGATAAGACCTCTGATATAGAACATTCCTAAAGATCTGACAAGCAAAGAAGCTAAATCAGCCTCTATTGAAGGTTAGAGAGCTGGAGAGGTTCAGTCATGGTAACAACTTTCTGTCTTTTTCTTTTTTAACTAGATTTCATGCCTTTCTCCTTACCCAGTTGTTGTTTTGTTTCTTCCCCTGCTCCATTGTGGGTGGTTTGTGTGGCACCTCTTGTCTCGCCCACCAGTGCCCAGCAGCCCTAATCACAGACAAGTCATACTTTTTTTCCTGGGAAGAAGCAGAACATACCACACTGTCCTTCATGACCAGCCATTTATGGGATGTCAATAGCTTCTCCAGAGGATAAATAACCCGATGAAGGTAACCCTCATCTTTGTAATTGTCACAGTGCCGTTGAGCATCTAACACATCATGCACGGTCACCATGTGGTCCTTCAAGGAATAAGGTGATGCTAAATATTATGCCCCATCTCCTGGTTCTGGACTGAACCCAGAAATTCTAGCTTACCCACTTGTACCAAAAGCATCTCGTTAAGCAAATGTTAAAAAAGCCCAAAAAAACACCAACAAAAACCCTTCATGAATTACAACTTTGCAGCCATCTCACACACCCACTAATTCTTGAGAACTTTAAAAAAAAATACCTACCTACACATATTGCAAAACAGCACCAATCCTCAGAGAAAGTAGCAAATTATTCCAGGGTATTTTCTGAAACAAAAGCCCCAGCTGGACCCTGGCCTGGACTGTTACCACAGGACTAGAAGGCATGCTCCTGACACTAAGGAAAATGCCAGGACACACAGGAACAGATGGTAGGCTAGGTGACAAAAAGGACAGAAGTTCTTTTCCATCCTCATTTCCCCGTGCCAGACCTTAATGTTCCAAAGTTAATTAACAGAACAGGGGAGCTTCCCTGTCCTGAATTGAACACTTTGGATATTTACAACTTCTGAGTGTTTTGTCTTGGGAGATGAGTGCGGATTGAACAGTGCTATCTAAAATCTGGGAGAACTAAGACTTCTCTAACATCTTAACCATACCTTCTCCCCCATGACTCCTGATCAGATCCGGCAAAGTTCTTGCATCTGACCACCAACTCCAAGTAACAATCCAACACGACACATAATGTTTGAATGTATGTTCCAGTCTCACAACGCACCCAGAACATACACAGATAAGGAAAACAGATTTGTAAAAGTCCATAATCCAATGTGCTTGGTCATCTCTGCATTTTGATGCTCACACTTGTACTTCCCCACTATTTCTGACTGAACAAATGAGAATTTTAAGATAATAGATTGGAAGGAATGATATGGCCCCTCTGGTATTCTAATTTTTTTTTTCAAACTAGTTATATCTGATTTACCTAATCTTTTTTCAGGGTCATATTCTAACATCTTGCCCTCATAGATAGTTCTGACTCAGAGTTTTCACTTGACAGAAGCAATGAGAGGTGGTCGCTGGAATAGAGCACCTGTCAAAGTTTCCAATGCCTTCAACAAAAACACATTTTTAAGCATAATACACACCACCCAAGACAATATAGAAAATTCCTTTGAATTTAAGGGGCAAGGCCCAAAAGTTTTAAATCCCTGCATCCAAAAGGTTGATTCTAATTTGCAGCATCCTTGAAAAAAGGTTAAGCTCCTTTCTAAACTTTGAGAAATCTTGAGACAATCCCATTAAGAACCAAACTTCAAATAGGGATCTATGCTCTCACACAGACTTATTAACAAGCACTCATTTGGAGTACTTTTCCCCATCCTTCCTCAAGTCAAGATGTTCTCTTAAGCACATATGAAAGACTCAATTTTTGACTAGGAGTTTAATGACAAGTTGCTAAATCTATTATATCGGGAGGAGAGGAAAAATGTCCATTTATTAGGATGGGGGGGGACGATGACATATCATGGGGACAAAGAAATACCACGTCACTTGCATAGCAAGTTAAAAGCACCATACTCTCCTTGAAAGAGTTTTACCTCATTTACACTACACAATTCAAGGTTATGAGTTCAAATGTTTATTCATACACATAATTTTTTAACATTGTTTACCTGTATGTCATTAAGAAAAACAAAGTAAAAAACTGACAGCTTTACAATATTAATCAAATGCCCAACAATCTTTGCTACTACAACACAGCCATGTCCTGTACCATATCTAAGACAGTTTAAAGCAATCCCCAGGAACACTTAGGAGAGTTGAGAGGGCCCAGAAAGGCCAATTAGAAAAGCTGTGCACCAAGAGAGACGATGTAGCAATGTGCCCTGTCTGGTGAAAGTTAAAAGACACAGCTGTTGTGAAGATCTCACTGCCTACAGCTCCCCTCTCCCCCTCTCTTCCTGAAGTGATAACAGCATGTAAACAGGTACATTTACTGAGCAAATAATGATCCCCAATCAGGGACTGGAGAAACAATGTCGTACCTGCTGGTTAAGCAGATTTTCTTGCCACCATATTAATTCAGGTGTCATGCCACAGGCAGTCTGCATGGACATATTTCTGTTACACAGAACCTTGTCACGCCCTTTGCTATAACAGGAGTCTATATGCAAATTGCCCCCCTGCGGCCATCTGCTTGGGTTAAAAGCACCCCCCTTCCCCAAGCAGGAAGGATGATATTGCTTCAAACGTGTTACTTATTTGAATGGTTTTAATAGAAGCGTGCAGAAGGTTTGAACTGAACGGTAATGAAAAGTCACTACTGGCAAAATGGCTTACCTGATATAGTCTGTAATTTCTCTCTTGAGAGGGTTAGATCCAGAAGGGAGGGGAGTAGAGTGGGTTGTCCTTACATTTAGTTTATCAAAGTTCTAAAAAGCAATGACAGGACACAAATCAAAGTCAATTAGCAAGTAAATTCTCAGTCTTTTGACTGATCCTTTTCTAGACCAATAAGACCAACAGGTCCCACAACATGAAAATCCAATGAATAAGCAAAACCACCAGAGTCTAAACTATTTTTCTGAGCCATCACATTGCAGATATCAGATGGCGTGGAACTCTGGAATGGATTTCCCTTGGTTTGAAAACTTTCTATTTCTGCTTGTACACTATGGTATCTACCAGACATTTAGTTTTCAAAATTCTAACATTCTTACCTACAGTACTGATTTCCAACCTTAGTTGGCACACTTTAAAATGAAAAATAATGAAGGACAGAATTTAAATTAAGTGCCTTAAATAACTGCTACAACTTCTGCTATTTGATTCTGGTGAGGGGAGGGGGAAGGGTGATTGTACATTGTCAAATTTATGCTGCTCTCAACTGAGAACGAAGACATAGGTATGGCCTCTCTGGGCAGGCTTTATGAACAAAATGTCTCTTTAGCTAATAGATCATAAGTCATATAGTACAAAGAAAAATTCAAGCCCCCTAACTTTTAAATTAGACAATACACAGTGCCTTCACCGAGTTTTTGGTTTAAAAAAGAAAACAAAAGAAAAAGCTGTCCCTAGTTTTATAGAAGATGTTAAAAACTGTCAACAGATATAAAGGGAACTGTTTTCATAAAATGCATAAAGCACATTTGCCTTGCACTAGAATTTACAGGTATACAGAAACGGAACCCAGTTTACAAAATTAACTGAAGTTTAGATTGTGCACAAAACTGATTTAGTAAATTAAAATACAACCAATAAAATCACAAGGTAATTATTTGATGTATAACATTTATATTACTTACTTTTAGCAGTAAGGGCCACTGAGATATGTCCAACTGGATTACTTCAGATTTAGGTTTGATGAATAATTCCCCTTCATGTTATAGATCCTTAAAGCAGGTTAAAAAAGTCCAATAATTACCTCTATTTTACCTTTATGATTATAGATATTTCCTCTACGTGCAGGTAGGACAGAAAATATAAAGCCTAATAACTGGTTCTAAACCTCTTTCGATGGCTGTGGCTCCTAAGAAATGGTACATGGAACCAAGCAGGAACAAAAAAAAATACACGAAATGGCCAGGTGTGTTCCAATATTCCAGAGAAAAGGGAGAAAGGATTGCAGAGTGACTGAGGGTGGCCATTTGGCCAGACCTTCAGTTTGTGTGGGAGGGACATGACCTGGACCACCTTCACTTCAATTTATACTGATCCTGCTTTGTGTCCTTGATGAAAACTTTCTGCAGTAGCTTGAGAACATCTTTCTCCCTAAGAAAAGAAAGGTTTGTGAAGTGATGAAGGGAGCAGAGCACCCAATGGCTGTCCCTACCATACAAGTGATGGTGGAGATCTCTCTCTGCTATGGGAAGTCTGCAAAGAGAAGATTGAGGAAGTGGGGGCTAGTTTCAAAGTACTGTCATGGGAGAGCCTGATTTCATTTTCCTCATTGATCTTTCTTGCTTTAGTCCTCAGACCACAAATCTTACCTCTCTTAGCATTGAAAAAGAGCCAGATCTAGGATGGAAATTGTCATTACCCATCATCAAGGTGACTCCAGAAAACCTTGAAGGTCACACCCCTTAGTACTAAGCCTTCTAATGTCTGCTGACAGAAAGTTCCCTGGAATGTAGCACTTTTTGCAAATGTCCTAGGGACAGTGACCAAACAGAGACGGCCATTCTCCTCTACTGTCCCTCTACTTCCGGAAAACCTGATAAGGTGGGAAGGAGGCGATCCTAGAACCACAGGTGAGCTGAACTCAGGGAAACATGCTCCTTATGTCAATCTCCTATGGACAGAGAAAATCTAGCAATTATATGTTCAGGTTGAAGAAAGCTAAGAGTTGATGGGCAGCATCACCAAAAGAGATTTTATATTCCTATTAGAGGATGGAGAAGTGACCAAGAGAAGGAACCACGAATCCTCACCTGTTTTGCTGCAGACACCACTCTAGGACCTCGACATGTGCCGACAAACCCTCACAGGCATCTCTGAGGAGCTTGTCACACTCTTGATTCTGCTTTCAAATGAGAGAAAGGAGAGATGTTGATTCAGACACCTGGGGCCAGAGACTAGGACAACTCAGCTCTGGACATCTCTCATCACTAGAGAAAGCTAAGGCTTCAGAATGGAATAATTACCTCTGTCCTGTGGAGTGTCTGGAGCAACAACTTAGCCAACTCCAAGCTCTGACAATAAGTCCATCCCAGAAGCACAAGTAGTTGACTGAGAGGCCTGAGTTCTCTATCCAGCATGCAACTCAGACCTGAAAAGTCTTCTTCCTTTAATAGCATTAGTGCTGTCATCTGAAGGCCAAGAAGAGGGTTATGAGAGACAGAAAAACCCATAAAAATATAAATGAATTTGGCTTGAACTATAAAGGTGACAGTTTCCTAGTGCAGGGCTTCTTGGCCATTATAAAGTTGGAGAGCAGATTGAGTGGGGCTGATTTTCAGGTTCTGCCAAAGGGAACTGTAGCCTACAGGTAAAAGTTTTACTTCTCCATGCATGTCCTGAATCTCATGAACTCATCTAAAGAACAGGAAAAAAATGGCATCAGGACTATTGGATTATTGGCCTACTGTGATCCTCTCTAGAGTAACCACTAGATTTTGCTAACATACTGCTTACTTCAAGAGACGTGTGCAATGTAATCACATGTTATGCTGTGGGACCTTTATATAAGGGGTTCTGCATGTTAGGAACGCATTCCCTCTTCAGTCTTCTAGTTCAGAGAATCCCTGGCTTCCCTCAAAGCACCAATCAGGTGCCACTTCTTACTTGATGCTGTTCCTCACACCTTTCCCTCCTCCCTGTTATTAATGCTATCTTCCTCTTGAAAATACTTTGTATTAAGATCATAGGTTTCCAGCTGAGACCATAGAAGCAATTTAGTCCAACCTTCTCATCTGAAAAATGAGGAAACTAAGTCCCAGAGAGATTAAACAACCTGAGGTCACAGAGATGATTAAGTGACAGAAGTCCTCTTACTCCAAATCTAGTATTCTCTCCACTATAAAACACAATCTCTCAACTTT
Source organism: Gymnobelideus leadbeateri (assembly GCA_011680675.1). Classification (NCBI taxonomy): domain Eukaryota; kingdom Metazoa; phylum Chordata; class Mammalia; order Diprotodontia; family Petauridae; genus Gymnobelideus; species Gymnobelideus leadbeateri. The sequence goes on from WOXC01000761.1 coordinate 47,581, forward strand.
GTACTTTTTTATTTGAATACAGAGGATCATACATCCAATGCAAGACAGATCTTAGTGGTTATGGTCCACTCCCTTCATCTTATATATGATGTTAAGTAACTTGCCCAAGGCCACATAGAAATTTGGGGACTCAAACTCAGGCTCTGAAAATCTGGTGCTCTAATGATATAATTTTTTTTGGAGGGCAATGGGGGTTAAGTAACTTGCCCAAGGTCACACGGCTAGGTTTTTGTCTGCGTGTGAGTTAAGTGTCTGAGGCCGGATCTGAAGTCAGGTCCTTCTGACTCCAGGGCCAAAGCTCTACTCACTTGGACACCTAGCTGCCCTGTTTAATGATATAATTTCAATAGAATCAAAGCTTCTTGTCTTTATAGCCTCAATTAATAGTAAAGAGCCTTGAACAAGACAAACATTTAATAACTATTTATTGGATGAGATTATTTATCCCAGTCAATCATATATATGATGAGTAGCCTTATAATGCCTAGTTTTTGCTGAATGAACCAAATCTGATGATCAACGATGCAAGCTCTCTGGTTTCTTTCTTATCCCTGGGAGAGGACAGAAGCATTTGAACTGAATTAAGGAACAAGGCACAGAGCAAGAATAAGGAGAGGTTTGAACTCGAGGAGAAATTTGGGATAAATTAAGGAAAATGTGAAGAGGAGCATAATCTTGGTCCCAGTTTCTATAAGAGAATGATGAGAGAAAAAGAACAAGCATTAATGAGGATAACATGAGACTTGAAGAGAGACTCAGGAGAAAGGGCAGGAGAAGTAACTGCAAGGTAAAATAAGAAAGATAGGTGGAACAAACTAGAGGATAAGACAAATGAGCAGAGTGGATTGGTTGTTGGGATAGATAAGTAGGTGAAATAGGAAATTAGTGCAAAGGAGTAGGGGAAGAGGGCGTAGCTGTGCAATAGTTGATACTAAAGAAAGGAAGGTTATTGATAGGTGATAAATAGCTGTGAAGCCAAGTCATTAGGGGTACAGTATAAATACCCTGAAGTAGTCAAAGAACCCCCAAGGCTAAAAAAAATCACAATTGGTATGGGGAATGAGAGAGTATTCTGGTATGCAAATGTTCTCATTTCTGTCACAGCCAAGTGACCAATGTGTTCCAAGTATTGACTGGTCTTCCCCACTAAAGACCAGATGAAGGGGCCTGAGGAACGCCTCTCTGTATTCCAGGCCATTAGTGTCATTTAAGTGTTTCTAGAAAAAAAGAAATGAAAGCAGAGTTTCAGTAGGGAAAAAAAAGGGGGGGAATTTGAGGTAGAGGTGGGGAGACTAAACCCTAGTCAGGAAGATGGAGGATGAAAGAATACTCATAGGAAGAGAGGGAAAAAGGCAGCTGTGGTGAGCCAAAGAGGCCTGTCCCAGGACTCTGATAATTACCCTGATATCAGTGGACCTGCATGTCAAAGATCTCTTTGAGATGGGACTTTTCACTAAGTCTGCTCCTGAGTTCTTTTGATATAGGTTGCATTTAAAAGGATGGTATTTGAGTTCTGAGGCTAACAGGCTCTGCCCCAAGACATATCTGATTCTGCACTCAGGTATCTTTGGGTGGCCAGCTCTAAACGTGTTGAATTTTGAGGAATGTGCTTCAGCCTTGAAGTGTGCTCTCAATTGTATCCTTTTATGACTGCGGCTGTATTAGCAGGTACCTGAGGCCTAGATCAAAGGGCTTACCCTAAGACTTTAGTCTCCTAGATAAGAAATCCTTATCAAATTATCTATTCCATGCTACTTCCAGGATACAACAGACTAAGGTAATGATTAGAAAACTTGAGTCCCCTTCCTTTGTCTCCTTGCTCTATAAAAACCTTTCCCTGAGTATCAATAAATGGAGTTCATGGTTCTTCCTTGAGCTACCCAAATGGCCTGGTCGTTTCTTATTCACGTCTCTGAATCATGCTAAGTGCTGGACACTGAGCAACCCACGGCAGGCAGCTGTATACATACAGCTAAATAACAGACTTAAGGTTCATCCTGAAGAGAAGGAAGTTCTGAGGAGGAGAGGCAGCTGCTTGTCCTCCAAGGAATCAGAGAAGAACCACTGAAGCTATCAGGAGAAATCCTCCAATAGGAGTCAGAGGAAGAAATGGAGAGTGGAACTGATGATGCCTGCTTAGGGACACTGAGGCAGTTATTTGCTGACATGCTAACAATAAAAGAGAAGTCTCTTGTCTTCCAGTGGCATGTATCTAAGATTTATCAAAATGGAAGTGCGAAACAAAATTCTCGCAATTCATATAGGCAGAAATGATATTTGCAGAAAGAGTCCAAAAAGTAGTGCCAAAGATTATGAGATTTTGAACAAGAGATTATATAGGTACAGGTTGTTTGACCATTTTTAGTGTAATACTGAATAATAGTGGTGATAATGGGCACCATTGTTTCACCCCTTATCTTCTTGGAACTGCTTCCAGCTCATCCCTATTACAGATAATGTTGTTGACAGTTTTTGAAAGATACTACTTATTGTTTTAAGAAAAGCTCCATTTACCTTTATGGTAGTGTTTTTACTAAAAATGGGTGTTGTATTTTGCCAAAAAGTTTTTCTGCATCTCTTGAGATAATTGTATGATTTCTGTTGGTTTTGTTATTGATATGTTCTGATAGTTTTCCAAATATTGAACCAACTCAGCATTCTTGGTATACATTCCACCTAGTCATAGTACATGATCCTGGTGATATGTTGCTGTAATCTTCTTGCTGGTCTTTTGTTTAAAATTTTTGCATCAATATTCACTAGGATAATTGGTCTATAATTTTCTTTCTCTCTGTTGGCTCTTCCTGGTTTAGCTATCAGCACCATATATGTTTCATAAAAGTAATTTGCCAGGATTTTTCCATTACCTATATTCATAAATAGTTTATATAGTGTTTGCATTTCATTGTTCTTTTAAAATGTTGGGTTGAATTCATTTGTGAATCCATCTCACCCTGGAGAATTTTTCTTAGAGAGTTCATTGATGGATTATTCACATTATTTTTCTAAGATCTTGTAATGTAGGTATTCTTTTTCTTCTTCACTTAAGCTGGGTAATATATGCCTTCATAAATATTCATCCATTTCACTTAGATTGTCATATTTATTGGCATACAATTTGTTAAAATAGTTCTGATCATTGCATGAATTTCCTCTTCACTAGGGGTGATTCACTTTTTTCAGTACTGATACTGGTGATTTGGTTTGACAGCCAGCTAGCTAACATCATGTATAGAGTGCAGGAACTGAAATTAGAAAAAAATTCATTTTCCCGAGTAATTTAATCCCTAAATTTCAAATTTAGCCTGAGACACTTAATAGCTGTATGACCCCATGCAAGTCATATAAGCCTCATCTGTTCCTTATCTATAAAATGAGTTGGAGAAGGAAATAGTAAACCACTCCTCTCCTTTGGCCAAGAAAAGCTCAAATCGTATCACAAATAATCAGATGCAACTGAAGCAACTGAACACTAACAACAATAAAAATCAGGGTGTCTTTTTTCTTTTAAAAATCAAATTAACTTAGTGTTTATCTATTTCACTGGTTTTTTTTGTCAAAGAATCATCTCTGAGTTATATTAGTTTCCTTTTTAACTTTCAATTTTGTTAATTGTTCCTTGGATTTTCAGGACATTTAATTGGGGATTTTTAATATGCTCTTTTCCTACACTTTCTTAGTTGCATGCCCAATTGCTCTGCTCTTCCTCCATTTTATTGATGTAAGCATTAAGAGATTGCAAATTTCCCGTATATACTGCTTTAAACGCATCCTAAAAATTTGGGATGTTGTCTCTTCTTATCTTCTTTGATGAAGTAATTTATTGTTTTTATGGTTTGTTTTTTGTGTTATTCTTTACCATTAGATTAATTAGTTTCCAATTAACTTTCAATCTATATTTTACTGTCTTTCATTCAATATATTTTTTGCATTATAGTCTTAAAAGATACATTTAATATTTCTGCTTTTCTGCGCTTGGTTGTGAGTGTTTTATGCTGTGAAATATTGTCA